>VYZU01020713.1:0-20191 GCA_013401355.1 Ceyx cyanopectus | reverse complement strand
CCCCCCCCCCCCCCTTGTTATTCAACAGGCTCTCATGAGGCAAATTCAATTCCTCCATTTCCACAAACTGGGAGTCTCTGATAGCTTTTCCTGGAGCCACCAGAGAAGCTCTGCAGCACAGGACCTGCCAGCTTTTGGGAGGAGGCAAGGGAGCTGGCACATGTTTGTGCATCAGGTTCCTTGTGTCTGGGGCCAGAAGGATGCATGGGAGTCATCTGACCTGACTGCCTGTCCCGAGCAAGCCAGGAGCCTCCCCTGCCTCAACCACTGCATTTAATTAGATGGTTGTCTCTGGGTTTCAAAGCACAACTGAGGCACCTCGTCCAAGGCAGTGGACGAGTCTTGGGACGAGTCTTCCCAGTCATGGGAAGACCTTGCAGGTCTGAGCCATTAAATAGCACCCAGAGCAGCCTGTGCAACAGCATCTCATAGCTGGCACAGCTACACTCCACTGCCTGAGCTGCTCCACCCCCCGGTGCTTCTCTGTATCTCTGACCACTTGAATAAAGAGCTACACACCATCTACCCACAGCATTGCCAGACAAGAAGCAAGTTGTCAATAAAGTGGTTTTAAGTGGTTAAAAGTCACTCCTATAAATAACCTACCAGCCTGCTGGCTGCTCTGACAATTAAACCATCTGTCACCCAATTATTAGGCCAAGTAAGTGACTTATCAGTGGAACACTAATAGAAAGCAACTGGCAAATGCCACACAAGGCAAAGCCCAGCTTTACCCCCCAGGTACCTGTGGCTCCCCAGCAGCTCCCATGCCTGTGCTGGCTCTGGTGGGTAACACCACGGTGGGGAAAAGGCTCACTGCAGTGGCATACCAGAGTGGGGTGGGGGGGACACTGTCCCCTACACCTCCTGTGTCCTCTATGTTGGCTCACCCAGGGCTTCAGCTCTGGGCTGGTAGCTTTCATCTGAGCCTGGGCTAGAGCTATACTTCTCCCCTCCCGTCTACTGCATTAATACTCTCTGCCTCAGAGAGATGCTCATGTTCTTTTATATCCCTGGGCTGAAGATTTAACAGGACCTACAGGTCTGGCTGCTGGGAAGGGCTTTGGATTCAGCTGACAGAGAAGAAGGAGGGAGAGAGGATTAAAGCAACAAGTGTCTGCCTGGATTAGCTGCACTACTCCCAGGAGAAGGTTACTGCCTGGTACCAGATGTCTGGGGAAAGATGGTGCTGGAGGAGGGACCAGAAGGAAGAGGACTGGGAGTTGCCAGACCACAGATTGGGTTGCTTAGAAGAACAGCTCTCTCTGCCCCAGGAACAAGGACAGTCCCTCAAGGACAATGGACTCAGCCCTTCTTTGGAGAATCCAGTTGCAGAGAAGTCCCCTCATCCTGCAACAGCCCCACACAGCCACAGTCACTCATACCAGGCCCCCACCACTCACCCACTCAACCCACCTCAGCCCCAACAAGAGCCAGGGCTGGTACTGGGCCAGGTGGAGGCTGGTCCCCATGCAGTGTGCCACAGCACCCTGTGCCCACCTTCTTTGTCCCCCCCAGGCCTCTCTGGGCTGGGGGAGTGGAGGTGCATCTCAGGCATTTGAGGGATGAGGTGTTGCTCTGGCAAGAGCAGAGCTGTCAGGAGGGCAGGAGGACTGTGTTTCTCTGGAAGTGACTCCTCCCAGAGCCAAGCCACCGCAGAGAGAAATCACCAAGGCACTCTTGGAAATTTTAAAGAGAATGGGAATCAGAGCTCCTTGCCCTTCTGAGTGAGACAAGGCTCTGTGGGGCTTTGAAAGGACAAATAAGCCAGCTGTACATTGTTGAGAAAAAAAGAGAACTGATGCCCTGAGCCAAGGGTGGAAAATTGGGCAAGAACAAGGGCTCTGCTAGATGGGTGTGGATGTGACAGGGGAGAGCCCTAGTCCTGAGGCCTAATGGTGTGCTAATGAAAAAGGAAACTGAAAATATTAGACCCTGCATGGCCACAAGACCTGTCAGAGGGTTTGGCATTGGAGGTGATGCCTGGGAAAAACAACAAAGACAGGAGCTGTAGCAGAAGGTGGCCAGGGAAGATCAGGGCATGGACAAGCAGCACAGGAAGCATAGGGGCCAAGGGAGGAGAGCAGGTAGGAAACCCCAGTCCATGGTGACAATGGAGGAGGAGAGGAAGGGGAATGGAGAGGAAGGAGATGGGAAAAGCTTCAGGCTATTGCCAGGAAAGGTTTAGACAGCACCCCTGCAGAGAAACTCCTGAAAGAGGGAGAGACTGCATGCAGAGACACTGCCTGCAAACCTCTCCCTGCTGCCTTCCATGGGGGGGTCCCACCAGCTCCCGGCTGGGCAGAGGGGAAGCTGTGCTGGGGCTGGAAACCTCTGTGGGATGCAACTATCCTGCTCAGGCAGTCTAGCTTCACCTAGGTGTCACCTCAGTGCAGGATGGTGATCCCCAGCCTGTCACTAATGCCACAGGGAACACCTTGCAGCACTGAGCAGGGGTTTTAGCCACCTCATTGCCTGCAGCTCCACATGGTAGCAGAGGGTTTCATGAGTTGGGCATCTCTTGTGGGCCATCTGAGCTCTGAAAGCAACATAGAGACAACTGTGATAGACACTGCTCCTAAGTCCTGCAGAAAGGCAGACCCAAGACCTGGTAACTTATGTTTGTTGTCGGCAAAGGCTGATGCCAGCAGGGTTTCATGGCTCTCTACTCCTCTCTGCACACATGCACACACTTTTTTGGCTTTAACTGGGACTGCACATAATGTAACTGCCAGCAGAGCAGGGATCCAAACTACCCCAAAGGCCCTAGAGATGGCGAGATGCAGGGTACGCTCCTTCCCATTTCAGTCATGCGAACATCCCAGAAGGATGCTCATCCCTTCTGTGGCAGAGACAGCCCACTACACTGCCCGGGGAGGGGGGGGGGCGTGGCTAAAATAAACATCAGGAGGGGCTGAGAGCAAGTGGCCACTGAATCAAGGCGCCATGAGTGCCCCTGGAGAGCCGCCCTGTGACCCGGAGCAGACACAAGGGCCTGGGACAATGTGTTTGCAGAGTGATGTTTCCAGACCTCCGTGTTGCACAACTGGAGCTCCGAGTTTCCCACAGACAAATCAATCTAATTCTGCTTAAAGAGCCTACAGACATTAACCCATTAACTGGTTAATGCAAACCAACTCTGCCATGGGCTTGAAACGTTTCACCTAGTATCCCTCTCTTCCACATGCCTCTAGCCAAGGCACCTGTTGCCAGTCCCTGCTGCCCCCTCCTCCAAGCAGCAAGGTGCTATAAACTATATTAGATTTAATGTCAGTTGTGGTAGCAGGGGGTCTGCTTCTCTGGTCATCCTCCTTGGCTAGAGGAGCACAGCCAGCCTTGATAGCTCAGCACTGTGTTGATAGCTCTGGCTGAGCCCAATGCACATGAGGAACTCTAATGTTTACAGAGTCCCGCCTTTAAAGGACAAACTTCCCAGCTGCTGCGATTCCTGTGTCAGCTATCCTAGGATGAAACTCCTCTGCAAGGTTCTTGAAGGCAAGCAAACAGGCCTGTTGTTCCCTGTGTCCTTCTCCAGCCCTCTCCGAGTCATGGAAACAGCACCTGGGGTGGGTACAAGTCCTCTGTATGAGAGCATCTCAGCCTGTCTAACACGGGGGCAGAGGGGGTGGGAAGGGCCTGGGGCACTTCAGCACCTCATGCCTCATGTCCCAAGTGGGACTGAAGTCCACACTGCATGGGACGTGTCGGGGTGATGGGGACAGAGTCACAGGGAGGTAGAAGGGCCTGTGTCACTCCCACAGATCTGATTTGCAGGACCTCCAGCAATAGTTTTGGGGATTGTCATAAGATTGAGGCTCTGTATTTGTAGCCACTGCATTTGGAGGCTTGGACAAGTTGGTGAAGTGAATTTTATCAGCAAACTTACATCTTAAAAGGTTAAACCAAGCCTTTGTTGGAATTCCTTTTCCATGTGGTGCAGCCTCTAGGCTAAAGGCATCTCTGGAGGGTGCCAGGAGCAGCCCCGGGGCAAAGGTGTAAGCAGCTGTGCCCAGCATGCAAGGGGCGGGCTGGGAAGCATCAACAGCAGAGGCTTGTTTGCTCATGCTTGCTGTGTTGGGGGACTCAAGATCTGAAGCCAAGTCAAATAATTTTTCCCTGACTCCAAGTCAAGTCCCAAAAGGACCAGCACATCCATCTGTAAGGCAGGTGGGATGGATGCCAATGCACACACACACAGACACACAGGGTGGGGTCACCCAGATGTCTGCTGCGGGTGACGGACTGCTGGTGTGTCTGCTGCTAAAAAAAACCAGTGGGGAACCTGTAGGTGAGACACTGCCCTGTGTTCCTGCACCAGCAAAATACTGGTGTAGTCTGATGGTGCTGGAAGTGCTGATGCTGGGGCAGGGTTAGGAGTGGTCAGTGCGGGGATGCTTGGAGATGGATGGAGAGAGAAAAGAAAGTAGATGGGAACTATCTGGTCCACACTTCCACTTTTGGGCTGTGGCAGGTCCTGCACCCTCTCTTCTCCTCAAAACACATGTCCTTTAAACACACAGTTTTAGAGCCAGCCCGGAATGGCTTCTGAAATACAAAGCAAACCTCTGTTGGCTTACTGGAGAGCAACAAGGGCATAGCCCCATGTTAGACTGAGTGGAAAGTGGCTCAAGGACGATGCCTTTCTCTCCAGAAGATGCCCATCAAAGCTGTGATTTGGTGTGCCAAGGAGAAGGGGTTCAGCTTGCACACATGAAATTCTTGCTACGTGTGTGTGCATGCAGAAAGAGGAGCTGTGTTTGNTTTTTTTTTTTTTTTTTTTTTTGTCTTTTTTTTTTTTTTTTTCCTGGGGAGATACTTGTAATTGTAATTTAGAAAACAAAACAACCCCACCCAAAAAAAACCCACAACAAACCACAACAAAAAACAAGAAACCAACAAAAAGCCATGACAAACCTGACATCAATAGGATCCTCATGGGGACAGTTTAAAGAGAAAAACCATGCTCCTTCTGCAAACTCAGAGTAATTGGATCACAGCATTAATTAATCATTTCAGTTCATTTCTCTTCTATGAAAGAAACCAGACTGACCTGCTGAGATGGGTAAGCCCCTCATGTGAATAAACAGACGGTTTTTACTGGTAGCCCTCCTCCACCTGCCAGCATCCCACTGCCCACTCACTGGGTCACTCCCAGGGCCACTGCCTCTCTGTTTGGCAGATGTGGGAATTTGCTCCAACTCTGACACATTGACTTGGTTCCACAGGAACTGGGGGCTGCTGCACATGACCCCCTCCCAGATATCTGATCCCATCCCCACCTTCCCCACTCAACCTGAGGGGTGAACCAGGAATAGGTCACTACTTTTTAGGATCTCTCTATGGGTAGAATTGCCCACTTGGATGCCCTGCTCTTTTTTTTTTTTTGAGATGCTTTACTGGAGCCTAGTCCAGGCTGACGAGCAGCACCAGGTGCTGAGATCACAGAAGTCAAGGCACGATGAAGTAGGAGGTGATGCCCAGCAGAAGTGACAGCAAAAAGTATCTTGCTGTCGCCTGTGATTTCAACATTATTTCAACACTGGTGATGTTTCACTGAAAGCCTGGGCTCTAGGATCCTGGCATAGGGGGATTTTGGTAGACAGTGCCAGCGTCAACAAGCCACCCCGCTGGGTGGGTACCTGCCCTCCCAGCCTCTCTGCTCATCCTGCAATTAGTGGCAAGAGAAGCCGAGCCGCCCTAAGAGGCCGCTCAAAGCAACTGTGACAAAACAGGGAGCCTTCAAATGCTCAAGCAGAGTTCACCACCTTTGCCAACTGCCAGCAGGAACGACGCTAGCTGTTCCTCAGGTTGGGAAGTATGTCCTTAGCCTTGGGCTTTGCAAAGACCAGATAGAAAATGCGGTCACAGCACAATCAGCAGGGCTGAAAGCGGGAACAGAAGTCAGGGTTGCCTTAGTTTAAAAAAATGACAAGAACTGCTCCCCAATTTGAATCCAATCTCATTATTTTTGGAGAAAGAAGGGTGGGGCTGCCCAACTCTTGCCCGTGATGGGCCAACACAGCACAGGGCAGCTCTACTGTTACCGGCAGGGAGGGCATAGTGGGGGCCAGCGAGTGCTAAAGGGCAGATGGGATCTATGCCTGGAAATAGCGGGGGCAAGATTTGTCATCTTGCAATGCCCAATGCTAAAAGGGCTCTGCAGAAATGTGGGGACACTTCTGCCTAGTCATGTCCTGAGAGGTGGCCACAAGGGCCAGAGGGGGAGAAAAAGTATCCAGAAGATGTGGGATCTCGTACCTTTTGCTCTTGTTGGAATATAGAGGGAAGCAAAGAAAACATGCAAGTAGTTTCCTGTCTGGAAAACAAATTTCCTTCCAAGAGAAGGCAATGGGGGTGTAAATAACCCCCAGCTGTGGGGTACCTGCTCCCAGGGTGCAGGCTGTTCATATGCTCGTAGCAGGATGCTGACAGGGCAGGTTCTTAGGGACCCGAGGTGCTTTGGCTCAGGGATTCCAGGGAGTGTTGTTTGGTTTGGATGAGAGCAAGGAAGGAGGCTGCCAGACCTCGTCCCAGCTGCCAGACCTCGTCCCGGTGCCGTGGCCGGGCTGCAGTCCTGAATGGCTCCACACAAGCCGGGGTGATAAATCAACGANCCCTCCCCGTCGCACACGGCGCCCCGGAGCAGCGACTCACCGGGCAGCCCCCAGGGCCCGTCGCCGCCCGCCGCCGAGCCGTTCTCAGCGGCCATGGTGCAGCGCCGAGCACGCCGCCGCGCCGTCGGGGCCTCCGGCACGCATGGCCCCGGCCGGCTCCCGGCTCCCGGCGGCGCCGTGCGCGGTGGAGGGGAGGGGAGGGGCGGGCGAGGGGGAATGAGGGAGGGCCCGACGCTGCCGGCTCGCCCCGGTCCTCCCCCCGCCCCCCACAACCTCCCTCCCCCAGCTCCCAGATGTGCCACCCCCACATGTGCACCCCCTCCCCGCCGCAAAGACGCATCGGGGCGGGGGGGGCGGGTGACAGCGGCGCCACGACGTCAAGGGAGCGCGGCCAATCCCCACGGCGCTGTTCGCCCCTCCGTGCCAGCTGCGGGCCAGATGCCGCCCGGGGTGGGAGGCACAGGGTAGGCTCCGCGAAGCCCGGTCGGGACGGCGGGAGCGCTCCCCTGCAGCACCGCGGACAGCGGCCCCCGCCCCGCCGCATCCCCCCCGCTCTCCGCTCCCCGCCCGCACGGGATCGCCGCGCCCCCCTCCGCCGGGTCTCGCATGGGCGCAGCCGGAGACCCCCCGTGAACCCAGTAGCCCCGCCCGGAGATCGACTGGGAGTAAGCCCCGTTCTGCTGGAGCCGACGGCGCCGGGTGCATCGGGAGCTCAAGGCGGTGCCCGGCACAATCTGGGCAAATGGAATCCTCGACATGCTCCTAGGACCCCAAAATCCAGTTAAAAAGTAGAGTACTGAGCCCTGCGTGTGCTTATGCTAAACGTGCTGGGCTGGCACTAGCCCTCAGCACTGGGGATTTTCCCTAGGCAGTTTCACAGTGGGTTCACTGCCCCACAGGTTCTGCTTTCATGCTTTGTTGAGGTTATGAGAAAGTGTCAAGCAAGAAGAAACAAGTCTTCCTTTCCCTCTTCACCCTTCCTCTTCTCTCTGCTTGTACCTACCTAGACCAACTCTCTCAGCTACGCTCTGCCTCTCGCTTGTACTGTCTCACAGATACACATGGGTATCATTTCCCCATCTGCTCCTTGCTCACACAGACATAAATACATGTAAACAAATAAACGCCCCACTTTCTCCCACCTTTGAGTGATTTTAAGTTTCCACCATCTACTCCTTCACCTCTTCATCTTCTTCTCTTTCATCACTTGCTCTGGCTGGCGTTTGTGTATTAAAGGCCCATGTTTGATGTCAACATCTCATCTGAAATGTTAGTCGGATGTGCCCAGTCCACAGATCTGACCGTGTCTTCTCCAGATCCTACACTCTGGTATCTTCTTCCTGAAGATGAAGACACATTTCTGATTTCAGCAGAGAGAACACCTTAAAATAATTCACACAATTTTACCTGATGACACATCTCAGCTCCAAGTGTTTCACTCAGTACCCTGGAAAGCTTAAAACCTTTCTGCATTTGTATCCATAGCTGGGCTGCTGCCTTTGCACACACTGAGAGGCCCCTGCCACAGCAGTGAAGCAGACATATTGTCTGTATTTTGGTTACCCTAGGCCAGTGCTGGCATTTCTTTAGTGAGTGTTCAGTCAACTGGCACTCATTTTCTTTCTTGCCTTCTTTGAGGAGCAAGGAGACAAAGCTTTCCCAGCATCAGCTGGTGTGGAGCCACACGACTACACGATATGTAGTGAGGCTTCACTGACTGTTGCCAGCTTAACATCTGCCCACACCATTTTTGCAGTCGCTGGCCAAAACCTGTCAAGACTTCAGTCAGTTATTTATAGTGTCACCCCAAAGCCCTAACCTCAAATACCACACTCTCCTACTTCTGAAATGTAGAGAAAAACCTTTGCTGTGCTTTAGGAGAACTCATCCGACTGAGGATATACCTATTTCAAAGACATTTTGTTTGCACTGAAGTTGGGTTATTTGATTGGACTCTTGTTTCCAACTTAAGTCTCTATGGGCAGACAAAATAATGTCATGAATAGTGAGAAGTCTTCTTCCAATGCTGATCAGTCATGGAGATAAAATGTGTAACCAAATTGAATACAAAACTTTGCAGCTTCTAACTCTTAGCCTAGCTTTATGCACTCTTGTTAGTTAGAAGAAACGGAGATTCTGAAAGCCCAGACACCCCATACATATTCCAATTAAAGATAACAAGTCTCCTGCCTTGACATATTCACACATTTCCTGACAGTGAGTTTCACCAGACCCTCTTGCTGTCACCAAAGTGACATCATCTTCCTCCCTAGGCGATGTAGGCACTGGTCATGAAAAACAGTAACTCCACTCCAGAATCTGACCCCAGCTCCAACCCTTCCCCTGGCCAGATACATCATGCCAGACCATGGGGTGGGACAGGAGGTACTTGTAGTTGCCCCACATCAGAAGCCAGAGGCTAATCTGCCTTTGTGTTCAGTGGCACAAGCAAAGGAAGGGCCTGCCCTGTTCTCTTCTGTAATTAGGATCTGTGACAGGCTGAGTCTCCTGCTATCCTGCTTGCCTGACACAGCTTGGTCTGTCAGGTACCTGAGGAGTAAAAGTCAGCACATGTCACCTCGTAGGGATCTGGGATACTCCTGGAGTTGGCCACTTTCCATGTAACTGCACATCTCCTGGACTCTGCAGACAGTTATCACCCATCCCTGTAGCACACTGGGCACGTGCCTGTCAGACACATGCCTGCATCCCTGGGCAGTGCCAGGGACAAACTCACTTGCCACCATCTCTGGACAAGTTTCCCCCTCTTTCCATCCCCAGCCTGGCAGCACCTGGAGGTCTCAGCAAAAAAAGCCTGGGCCCCAGCTTGTCCTCCCATTCCTCGCAGAGAGATGCCCTTGTGCACACAGCCATAAGTGCCCCCTCTGTTCTTTTCCCTCTCTCCAGTTTTCTTTCTGCCTTGCATACACCCTTTCACTTTCTGCTTCCCTCCCTCCGGCACCAGATCCCTTTGCCCTCAGATGGGTCCATATTGCCTCTCCCAACAGCCATGGTCCCAGAAACCTGATGAACCATCCACATGGCTTTAATATTCATAGAACTCAACCCTAGTCTAAAGAAAATGTGGTTGATGATGAAAGTATTTACATTGCAAATCATTTTTAATAACCCTCCAGTAGTCAGCCTGGTGATAAATGCTAATCTGTCTATCAGCCCAACAACAAAATGAACCCAACTCAGAAGGGGAGAGGCAGAGAGGGAAAAAGCAGCCAGTGACAGTGAGAAGAGCTCAGCTCTTCCAAGCAGCATCCCACCAAGGGAGCTGGGTATAAAGGCTTCACTCAGCAGTTGGTGAGAGCATTAAATCAACACAGGGAGCAGGAGCAGCTGCTCCACATGCACTTGGTGGAGGAGACACCTCGGGCACTCTGGAGGGCTCATTGGGGTGGAGGGTGAGCCCCTATGCACGCAGTGCCTTTGCTTGCTAGCATGGAGCTGCTGCTGCCTGTCAAGAGGCTGATGTTTAAATGTCACCTCAGTCTCTCTGCCCATGCCCAGGCTGCAGGCAACAGGGCAGTGTCATCTCTGGGTGAGCTCTTGCCCTGTGTGGCCTGATAAGTTAGACACAGCCCATGGGGGGGGGCAGGATCATGCCCCCAGGCTACTCTAATCCCTGTGGGAGACAAGAAAGGAGAGAGCACCTTGTGGTTAGCTGTGTTTCTCCTAGTAGCTTGCCTAAGGATGGGATAGCACATTCATAACAGGGCTCAGGGCAGTTGAAAGGGTCTGAAATAAATCTCATTCACAGGCCATATTTTCTTGGAGCCTTACACGGCTGCTCTTGATGTCGAGAAGAGGCAGGATGGTGTGAGTACCTCTTCCTCCTCTTCCTCATCAAGCACCATCCCCAGGGAAAAGAGCATTTCCCCTCCTCTCAGCTGTCTCCAGGGCAGCAGCAGACACATACTGTCCCGCAAGTGCCTTGGACATGTGCTCTGTGGGAGGGTGCTTGGTGCAGGGTGAGCCAGAACACAACACATGCTGGGACACAATTCCCTGCAGGGAGCAAGTGATGCTGCAGGGGAGCAGAGCAGGAAGACTTGCAGGGACACAGGAGGAGCAGGGCTGCTGAGGCCCTCCTGAGAGAGAGGGTGATCAAAGGTACCTGGCTGTGGTCCACTACCATGGCAGGCCCACAGGACTCCATCCACTGGCACATCTTCTTCTGCTTCATGGTATGCTTGGGTCAGAGATGGAGGAACAAAAATACCAATGCTGAAGCCGCATTAGACACATCACTTGGTGCTCAGCTGTTTCTAAGCCTCCCGGGCTGCTTGGAGAGACAGGGTAATGAAAGATGCTTTCATTATTTGAAAAATGTCATTTTTAGCACCAGTGACAGATGCCAGAGCCACAGCCCCAGGGAGTGGGTGACTATCTTTAGCCACACAGCAGGTGTGGCCCCAGCGGCCGGGGTGATGCCAACCCCACTTCCCCTAGGGTCCCTATCAGGGCACAGCCAGGAAAGCAGGATATGGCTGTTCTGACCTACACAGGGAAGCCAGATGAGTGTGAAGATTTTTTTGTGACTGATGTAGAAAATCATAGAATCACTGAATGTCAGGGGCTGGAAGGGACCTTGGAAGATCATCTAGTCCAACCCCCCCCACCCCCACCAGAGCAGGATCACCTAGACCAGATCATACAGGGACATGTCCAGGTGTATTTTGAATATCACCAGAGAGGGAGACTCCACAACTCCCCTGGACAGCCTGTTCCAGTGTTCCATCACCCTCACAGTAAAAAAATTCCTCCTCATGTTTACATGAAACTTCCCATGCCTCAGCTTCCACCTGTTGCCCCTTGTCCTGTCATCGAGCATCACCAAGAAGAGCCTGGCTCCATCCTCCTGGCACTCACCCTTGATACATTTATAAACATTGATGAGGTCACCCCTCAGTCTCCTTTTCTCAAAGCTAAACAGCCCCAGCTCCCTCAGTCTTTCCTCATGAGAGATGATCCCCTCCCTTAACCATCTTTGTGGTTCTAATCATCCCATACCCGGCCAGTGCACACCAGTGCAATTCACACTAGCCCATGAGCATCCTTGAAATGCCAGGGGACCACCAGAAGTATCAATGCCTTCACTCACATGAGGGGGCACGGCAGGCAAAACATTAGACTTAATCTTGTCTGATGTTAGATCTTGGAATGTTAGCTGTAGGGCATTAGCAATTGCTTGAGCTCATCAAAAGTGGGAGGGCGGCTGCATCTAGTGCCTGGTGCATCTTTGGGGGAGGCACAGGGAGTACACACCTCTGGAGAGAGTTAAACACAACAGCCTGCTGCCCAGCCTGGTGCACTGCAATGTCTTCAGTCAATAATCATCTGCTTTTTGTGTTTTAAAAGCTGCTGCTGCTATTTTAAGGTTGTGCTCAATTTTGTCACATTTGCCATATAGGCACGACTTCGAATATTTCCATATAATTGTTTTGTTGCAGTTCCCATTCTTGCAACTCTTACTTGCTTTCTGGGTAATGGAAGGGGGAAAGTGTTTCTGAATCACTTACTTTACATTTATTCTCCAAAAAAGGAAAAAAAAAGAAGTAAAAAAAAAAAAAAAGTGGAAATGTAGGCTTGTGCTATTCCCCTGTCATTTCCCACGCTGCCACAGAAGATGGCACGTCTGGCCCATGGCTGGTGTTCCTCATGCACCAGGCCTGGCCCCACAGAGCCAGGCAGCATGCAAGGAGAGCCCACACCTGTCTGTGGCTGGTAGCCAGCTGCTCCACTCCCAGGAGCCATCCCACATGGCCTGCTGCCTGACCATCAGGGAAAAAAACAAAACAGGGGCTCAAGCCCCTTTAAAAGATTAATCTGTTCATTTTCTAATTCACTACTTCATTAACTCACAAATTCACTACCCCACAACAACACTAACCCATGTGCTTACACGCACAGCAGTTCCCTCACAGGTGATGAAAGTGCTCAGCCTCCCTCCCTGACACAGTGCAGGATCCCCAGCATCCCAGCAAACAGTGCAAGAGTCCAGCTGCTGATGCCACCCCTCCAAAGATTTTCAGAGTACCTGTCATACTGGTGCTTTCTGGATCAGGAGGTCAGCCTGTACTATTTGTATTGACAGGTTCTGCAGAGGGTGCCAGCAACTGCTGCAGAGCTGCAGAAGAGGATGGTTTGCAGAAGACATCGGTCAACTAGATCCTAGACTACTTGGGGATGGAGTCCCTAGATCCAACCAACTTTGTGGAACCAAGTCCACCTTTGACAGAAACAGCCACTCACTGAAAGAGAAACTCATGCCAAGCAAGGAGACAAGCCCCAGCTGCACTGAACCACAGCACAGTCAGCTTGTGGGTTGCCAGCCTTGCTGCAATGAGGGCACCAAGGCAAACCCAAGGCTCTCTGTGGCTTCCTGCAGCCCCCCAGGCTTCTCCACCCACCAGAAAAGGAGCTGGCATCACTGTCTGCAACTCAGCCCCTCACTGTCAGATTTTATTCATGGAGCACCTTGGTAGAGCCTGTCTTCTAATATACTTGCAACCTAACAAATATTTACTTTAATATACCCTTTGTTTTAAAAGTCTTTTTTTTAAGAGGTGCTTTTCCCTTGATTTGAGGTAATTGCTAGTGCTGTTGAGGGAGAAAGCTCTGTGTGTGTGCATCTTGCCTGAGGCAACTCAGCTCACCCACCCCATTTGGACAGGATTTGAGCTCCCCACACACATATTTACCTTGCATAGAGCCCCCATTAATATTAATGCTATCTACAGTTCCCTTCATAGTGAAGGAAACCAGGGGGAACACAGCATGTGTGTAAAAACCACAGCAAGTAAAAACCCAATTGCTGTGTCAATAAAGCATTCAACACAGACAGAATGAAGTAGATCCTTTCACAATAAATATGTTGTTCCTGCCCTGCACCTGACCAGGATGTGATTCCCCTACAGGGCTGCTCCAGGGCAGGGACCTGGCCACCAGTTTTTTGCCCTCACCCATGAGTGGCAAACATGACAGTGGACAGTCCTCCAGCATTCACATCTTCCTCAGCACATGTGGCTTATCCTCTCCTCACCCCTGCTCCCCATCCTCTTCCCAATGTAGTTTACCCAGGGAAGGAGACCCCACACCAAGGTCCTTGCAGGCTGGTGGTGGGCACCAAGCTGCCCTGTGCTGCAGGGATGAAGGCAGCCTGCTGTCACTGGGGTCTGCCTTCCCTCCCCAGGTCAGTGCCCCCCACCCACCCCCAGTACTCACCAAGAAGCCTCCCACACCCCAAGCTGAGACAAAAACTTGGCTGAAGTATTTTGTTATGGCAAGAGGCCATTTCTCAAGGCACAGCCAGAGATAGAGGAGACTTGAGGCTGCAGGATGCAAGAGCTCTGTTCTCTGCCAGCCAGGCTAATAGCCCTATATTAAATTACAGGCCTGCGTTCAGTTGTGTTTGTTTTTTGTTGTTTTTTTTTTTTTATAAACCGTCTGTTTAAATTTATCAGCATAATTCCTGATACTGCCTTGTCGGACATCATTACAATAATCTCACTACTGTGTATGCCAGGGAATTGGGAGGCAAGCTGGGGGCTGCTTCGGGGCAGGAGAGCAGCAGGGCTGGGGCTGCCTGCAAGATACAGCCCTGGGATTATGCACCCTGGAGCTGGGGACCCTTGGGGAAGGTGGAGGTATGAGTCTCCACAAGAGGACTTAAAAGTCAAAAAGTCACTGAAAGAACCATCTTGGTCAGGGAAAGGGACAGTGAGGGAGGAGCACCTGCCAGCCAGGCAGGTCCCCATCCCTCCAACATTTCTACTGGGAAGAAAAGAAGCCTTGAGAGAGGGGGAAAGGGTGCACAGAAAAACCTGGAGGATCTGAGGAAGCTGAAATGTTTTGGTATCGATCCCTCACGTCTCCTTAATTCCCAGTAATTGCATCATTTATTTAAATAAGACTTCTTAGGGCAGAGAGCACAGGAGGAGGGAGGGGAGGGCAGGAGGCTGCCGGCTCCATCCATCCGTCTCTCCTTCCCCACTGAGGCCCCTCTCCCCTTCATGGGCACTCCCTTGAGCACACACTTATACACAGCTAAGCACACATAGCTCTATTCCTCCTCCTCCTCCTCCTCCTCCTCCTCCTCCCTGCAGCCAGGCTGGGTCCTGCTCTGCCCAGGCAGCAGCACCACACCACACCCCAGCCAGCCATTAGGCTGGCGGCCCCAGCCAGGAGTGGGGCCTTGCCCCAGGGCCCTGGAGCCCAGACCTGGGGCTGCCCCAGACCAGAGCTGCAGGTCCCCTGCTCAGCGGCTGGGGCAGGGATGAGGGAGGTTTGGCATTTTTTGGGCATGGCCTGGGGTGAAGGTGTCCACAGAAGCCTATTAACCCACACGGAACATTCCCCTCCCCCCAGGTTGAGGCTGGAGAACCCACGGGTGGGAGGCAGCTAATCACACCAGCAAAATAAATAAAACTCCCAGCCCAGCCTGATGTTTTTATTAATGACAATGAACCTGTAATGGAACTTAATTTCCAGCCCCTGGGTGATTAGGGAACAGGTCAGAGCTGCAGTGAGGAACAGAGCCAGGCAGCTGGGCAGAGCTGGGGCCCAGACAGATGCAGCCAGGGACCACAAGCCCCTTCCAAGGAAGGAGTGGGCACACAGCCTTGCAACCTGGAGCGTGAGGAGAGAAGCTGCCAACACCTCCAGAGAACAAGTGTTTCCAGCTGCTTAGCTAGAGGCAGAGTGATAACAGGCACTGTCACTTGGGTGGCATCTGGCTGAGGTCACAACAGGGCAGGGGGGTGCTTTAGACACTAGCTCACAGCACTTCTCTCCCAATAGTCTGGTCATACGTTTGCCAGCTACTTCTCTGGGTAGGTACTTCTCTGAGACACCCTTATCCAGCTTTTCCAGTTTTCCTTTGTGCATCTGCCCGGGCAGTCACTTGCACCCATGGTGCTCTCCCCTGGCTGCCTTGTCATGCCAGCATCCTCCAGCTGCTGCTGTGGATTGCAATGGCAGGCACTCCTATTATACAGAGAACAAAAAAAAAGGTTTCCCTCTTGCTACTATAAAGCAGTTTCCATAGATTTTCAGAGGTACCTGTATGAGAGCAAAGCATTTTGTGGGAAGATTTTCTATGAAGGGACATTGTGCTCAGATGAGCTGAATTAATTCATATGCAGTTGAGCACCTCACTCTAAATAGAC
The DNA here is from genome assembly GCA_013401355.1 of Ceyx cyanopectus. Lineage (NCBI taxonomy): Eukaryota > Metazoa > Chordata > Aves > Coraciiformes > Alcedinidae > Ceyx > Ceyx cyanopectus. The sequence goes on along the minus strand of VYZU01020713.1, from coordinate 4,398 downwards.
TTTATCACTGTAATTAAAGAACACATCATCTCAGTGATAGTATTTCAAAAGAGGGATGTAAACAGTTGTGGTCTTATTTGTTTGAAGGGCAAAATTATTTTATGAAAATTTGCTTAATTCCACCTGTTCGGGGCACAAGAAACTGCCTGGAAACCTGTCAGCATCCTCAGCACAGCAGACAAGACCTCTCCTACCTCGGCTGTGGGGCTGGAGCACATCACCCTCGTGGGCACTGGTGGGGGAGGATTCTTGCAGAACATGAAGCCTGTCCATAAAGCACAGAAAAAAATAAAGCAGTGCTTCACAAAATACCCCAGAGAAATAAGATGCTGGCAGGGAGGAGCAACCCCTTGGGACCACAAAGGGTTGGTGGCAAACTAGTGATGCTGTGAGCTGGGGACAGGGTAATTAGCAAGACAGATCCTGTGCTCCTGTAGGGGCTCAAAGGACTTTTCCAGAGGTTTCATAGATGACAGGACCTGTTGCATCTGTATCTATCCCTACAGTGGCAGCTGCCAACACCTCGAGGTGACCCAAACAGCACCAGCCCACAGCCTTTTATGCAAAAGTGCCCCTGGTCTCTCCTCAGCCCCTAGTGCTGGGCCAGCCTCCCTGCAGCAGGCTCCAGAGCACAGTCCCTCCATCCATCACTTTCTTAATGAATTGAGGTGGACATGCCACCAGCCCAGGCAAAGCATTACCAACTGGCCTTGAGCTGGGATGCTTCAAATAGCAGAACACTGCAATACAAACTGTACTTTGATGAGGTCCATTAGGCCATATGGCTGGCCACAAACAGTCTTGATGAAGATGGAGCATAGGCTACTTGAGGTGGGAGAAATCTTGGTGGTTACAGGACCAGTTGTCATCCCTTAAACTAATGTTTGTGCAGGCAGTGGGGCTGGGGCCAGCAGCATCAGGGTGGGTCCATGCAGAGTGAGACTGTCCAAGGGCAGCACTTCAGATGGCTGATGTGTGTCCCCCCTCTGCTATGTGGGCAGGATGATGACATTTGCAACCTACCTTTGCTCTAAGCTATCAAGAGTCCATGAATCTGCACCACCTTGGGGTGTTCCAGTGGATGGATCTGAGCCCTGGTGAGCATCATCTCCAGCCTGTCCTGCTCCCACCAATCCCATTCACTGCATGGGAGGCAGCATTCCTAGGAAGGAAAGTCCACACTCCACAAATAAACAGAAGATAAGTAACAGTCCAGGGAAGGGGAAAATACAAGGGCAGGAGGAAGCTGCTAAAGAAAATCACCTATGGGTAAGGGCCAAAGGGCAGGGAAGAAAACAGAGGACACGAGCCCGATGAAATTGAGATGGAAGGAGATGCCCTGTCTCGCTGAGCCCTGCAGGGAGGGACTGTGGTGAGCAAACACGAGCCAATACAGCACCAAAGCAGGGGAGCAGCATGCAGGACTGGATGGGAATTTCAGTCACTCGTGGCTTACTGGCTGCTGGTGTCACTGAGCCAGCTCTTTCGTGGCACCTTGGAGTCTTGGTGGGATTTTAGCTAAACTTCCCCAAATTTGATTTAAAAGTAACTTTTAAGCAACAAGCTCAGCTACCTCTGCAGGACGGGACCCACTGGTGCTACTTGTCCAACTGAGATCTCAGCCACCCTGACCTTTGCCTGATTGCCTGCAGCTGGCAGCCCTGTCTCAGTGCTGCGACCTACATTCTGCCTCCCCAACCATACGGCCTGGCACTTAGCTGCATTAAACCCACAGAGTGCTGTATAGGGCTAATTTCCGATCAGGCTGTCAGGAATTATTATGTCAAATACCTTACAGGAGCCTAAGCATATTATGCCGACACAGCTACCTTTGTCAACCAAATCTGAGGTCTCATCAAAAAAACAATGCTGGGTTTAGCCATCCTCATTGCCTCCAGACCAAACTCATCTCCAGGGCTTCTCCTGGGTCACTGCACCCCAAGTGCTGCTGACCATGCAGCCTGGGGCTGCAGCTCTGCGGGGAGCAGCCCAAGCCCCCCTTCCAAGAGCCAGAGCTGCTGCAAAGGAGCTCGAGTGACTTTGAAATAAAAGGTCCCTGGAGCAAGAGCCTTACTCCCACCCCGGGAGTGGCCATGGGAAATGGAGTGGGGTGGGAAAGGCTGGGTGAAAGGCAGCACTTTGCACCAGGTACTGCTGCCATTGTATGCTCAGCTCTCCTCCTCCTCAAGACTGCACCCTAAGGCCCAGGCGCTCCCCGTGTGTTACAAAATCACCTTGTCCTTCCCAGTGTCACTTATTGTCAGTCACACTGGGTCCCAGAGCTCAAAAGCTGCTCTTTCATGGCTGTGCTTGGTCCCTCCTTAGCAATGCAGCAGGATAAGCCTCAATCCCTCCCTAAATAATTGTTTTAATTAGCATTTGCTTTGATGTAGGTTATTAGCAGGGGGCTTCTGGTGGGGCTTCCTTAAGAAATTTTGCAGTGGGCAGACAGATAAATGCAGCCTTCTGTACTGCCATAGCACTTAAACGCTTTAGTATCACCCTCCCTGGTGGCTGCCAGTCAGTCTTCATTAGCTCCTTCAAGCCTTTTCTAATTCTGCCTGCGGACAAAGCAGGATAGTGTTGGCAGCACCTGCCCAGGCATGGAGTACAGGTGGGGGAAATCCTGTGGGCAGGTGCCTACCTCAGTGGGGGCACAGCCCTCCCTGGCAGGAGTGAGCAAATCCAGGGGCAATGACCCCAGGGAAAGGGCACAGTCAGGCCACATCGCCGTGGGTAGGTTCAACAAGGACCCAGGGGCAGGAGAAGCTGTTTGAACGCCAGCCAGCAAGCAGAGCATGACAGAGCCCAGCAAAGGGCTCTGGCTTTCAGCAGCTCCTGGGCAGCAGCCAGCAAGCACCATCCTGATAACGGGAACTCGCTTGTCCTCCCCCCCTCCCAAGCCTGCTGCGAAAACAAATAATCTGCAAATTAACATTTCCCCAGGATGGGGTGACAGTGCCCTGCACTGGAGCCCATCTGCCATCAGAGCCAGCCTGTGATCCTATCAGGATATTACTGTATTATTGAACCAGGGATTGAGGGACAGGCTTTAATAGCTGTGACTGTTATCAGGGGTCCAGTGTTAAACTCCAGCAAGGTTCATGGCTTCACATGCTTTCTCTGACAGCAATTGCATGCCACAAAATCATTGAGGAAAAGAAGTGGTTTATTTTTTCCCCCAAACTAATGCAGGTTCATCAAGAAAAGTCATCAATGGGGGGCATAAGCCTATGTTTGCTGAGCACCAGCCCAGGACAGCACCCTTGCCCTTAGGCAGTACAGGGCTGCTGCTGGGATGGGGGTACAGTGAGAGTCCCTACCCTGGCACCCTCCTGGAAACCAGCAGAGTGGCTGCTGGCCCGAGCAGCCCCTGAGCCCACCAGAGCACCATGTTGCATGGATGCATGGGAAGGAGACAGCCCTGTACCCTGGCTCTGTTTCCCTGGAACTCCAGGAATGGGTAGTTCTAGCAGGGCAAGAGCAGGACAGCAGCCTGCAGTCTTTCAGCATGTCTCCAACACCAGGCAACCCAATCTGGTCTCAGACAAAAAGGAGAACCCACCAAGGTAAAAAGACTCAACATACAGCACTTTATGTGTGTTGGTCAGGGATGCTGGAGCTCACTTACCACACAGCAGAGAGCACAAGTGCCTCGTGCCAGACCCCATTGCACATCAGGAACCACTACCCTCTTCTCCATGCCCCCAGTTTACTCACAACAGAATATAGAGAGAGCCTTTCTCACAGATTTTCAAGACCTCTCTCCTCACACATTGGCACACACAATCCAAGCAATGCTCAAAGTGACAGGCACCAACCTCGTGCCCTTCACGTGGCCCAGAGGAAGGGCTTGAGGAAAGTCATAGCAGTGGTGTACCCATGGCACGTAAGTGGTGGCCTAGGCATGTATCTGAGCCTAAAAGAAAGGACCAAGCCTAAATTACCATGCCATCTCCTTTTTTTCACATAGCTTACACAGTGTCTGCTATTTGCCTCAGCCTCTTTAAAGCTAGATAGGAGCTCAGAGGTCAGGGAGCCTCAGGTTTTTCCTGAGTTTGGAAAGAGCAGGGACTCCAGACTCCCAACTCCACCAGCCAAGCTAGATCAGGGCTGGATGAAGGACAGAAAGAGAAACTTCAGTAGATGCCAATACTCACGTGCCATCCGGGAGGTCACTGCCCTGCCAGCCACAGCTGAAGTGAACGCTCAGTGGAGCAGCAGAGTCCAGCAGTGGTCCACTTTATGCCATGGGTCCTCTTGGAGACCTCAGTGTCTGACTGGCTCTTCCAGCAGCAGCATTTTCTCCCTGCTGGGCTCACATCTCCCATGACTCACACCTTGTCTGTCCCACCGTGTCATTTGAGCCCTGTCCATGCAATGCTTGCCCCCCCCCCC
>VYZU01020701.1:0-15168 GCA_013401355.1 Ceyx cyanopectus | reverse complement strand
ACATCCTTTTGAGCAGCATCTGTGAATTCCCACAACCAGGAGCTGCTGATGTGGCTGGGCAGAATGGAGAAGCCAATCTCAGCATCAGGATGTTTTAAAATGCTAATCAGCTTCTATTCATTACCAAACATCTGCAAACTACATTAGAGTAACAGTAAAAGAAGTGAAAGTGATGTTGTTAAAACGGTGTGAAACTGAGCAATCCTGTGATCCCCAATTAGAGCAGATACAGAGTGGGTGGCTACCTGAGGCTGAGTGGGAGGTGGCTGCAGGATCACTGTCTGTTTAGGAATTAATCTGTCAAATGCCATTTCCTTAGCATGTAAGGAAGGGCTGGTTTAAACATGTGATAGTTCTCCATCACAGTCCAGTCTTCTCTGGGTCTTGTACCTGGGACAAGCTTTAATCTGTTTTGACCTGTAAGTAGTGAAAGGAGCACACAGAGCAGCAGAGAAGCACTGAGGTGGACACTTAACAGGGAACCATCCGTGTCTCATGCTTGTAACATAAAAAATGCTGAGCTGAGCCATTAAAGAACAAAATTACAGAAGGAGGAACTTGGGGTGATGCAAAGAAGCAAGGTGAAGAAGCTGAGAAAAGGTGAAAAATCTGTCATGAAGCTGCTGGTGTCTCATGTGGATGGGTGCAGCAGTGGGCAGGCAGTTGGTTGAGGCCATAACCCTGTTGTGTATCTTTGGGAGGGGTGTTCAATTGGTCTGTTTTCTCTGTGTTCTTCACCCCAAGACTGAAAGTGGATCTGTATGCACTGGATAAGATCAGCTTTCTGGGGGAGCTTGGCAAGGGAGAGTGGCAGGGAAGCAGGTGAAGGATGCTCCATCAAGAACACTTTGTCAGCAGCATGTCCATGGCTTGGCATTTCTCTGGAAATTCTGTCTCCACTTGGGCAGGTGCTGCTCAAATGCAAGGGACAACTGCAAATCTTACAGCTTACTGACATGCAGGTAGTGTTGGGGTTCAACTGGGATTTCAGACATGTTTTTCCAGGATTTCTTGGGTTAACCTCCTTGGTTTAAGTGTATTTGGATTTCCAGCTGTCCTGAAAATAGGGTTTGGGACTTCGTGGTCATACATCCTGCTTTAAATGTCCTGTTGGTACATCCATGCCAACATAAGGCAAATTTCTACCCAGGGAGTGGTGGTGGGTTGTCCTCTGGTGTCTAGCACATTCCTGTTCAACCTTTGGACTGGATGGTCATTTCTTAACAGAAAAGTTAGAGTGTTTTGTGGGAATTTGCTTTTGAAAGTCAACTGCAGTGGGGATAGATCCTCTGAAACATCTCAGGGTGTCTGTTGCTCTGCCACCTGTTGCCCAGCATCACCCTATGCAGACATCTTCATTCTGCTTTTCCTGCTGGCAGGAGAGTCATGTAAGTGTTCAGCTGATCTGGAGATTGTGACCAAGACAGATGTGTAGCTTTCTGTGATCTCTTCAAGTAAACATTATTTGTCTATGAAAGGGTAGTGTCTGTGAGTCTTCTCTCCCAAAAGCACACGGTTTTTCGACGGTAGCAATTGATATGGTTGTCCTGGTTGGAGTGAGAACAGAACTAATTCTGCTCAGTGATGTGACCTTGCAGCTCAGCTCTTCTCACTGCTGCCTTGTCTTCAGTCAGCAGCCTGTTCTCACAGACAGGGGCTGCTGCTGGCAGTGCCAGCACCCCATGGGTACAGTCAGTGCTAAGGATTGGAATGCAGACCAAGGCCACTGCTGGATCTTGTACCACACTGGGAGTGCAGAAAAGGGAAAGGCTGCACCTGCAGGGAGGAGGGGACAGGACAGGGGACCCCAGAATGACCCACCAGGTATTCCAGCCCAGATACAGCGTATTCAGTATAAAGCTGAGGGATCACAAGGGTCTCTTCCTTCTCTCTCTTTTTGCCCCCTTGAACCACTTTGCCAGCTTGGCTCCGCTTGGCTCAGGTCCTCCTCTGGTTCCCTCCTCAGAGCACCAAGGAGGGCTCTGTCCAATCTGCCTTCCATCCTGATCCATGTGTCCTGACCCCATTGCCAGAATCCAGCTCCTGAGCGCAGCTTCTGGCTGCTGCTGGGTCCACTCTGGGACTCTCACAGTGCTGCTCCACAGCACCAGTGGTGACGGGGATGGAATTACCATTGGGGAGTTAGATTCAGTACTGGGTTTGTACACATTTGTGTATATTCCACATTATTATTATTTTCATCTTCTGTAAAGCTGTACCAGTTCGCTTCTCTAATGTCTGAGTCTCTCTCCCTTATTCCCTTTCTCTTCCCCTCTGGGGAGGCAAGGGAGTTAACAGAGAGCTGCTCTTACAGCTCTAAGAGGCCGCCCTGACCTGACAAGTTGCTGCTGAAAACTTTCTCTAGTTACGGTTTTGACTTCTTATCCCTTTGAACAAATGCTAATTAAAAACAAAAAACAAAACCAAACAAAACAGAAAAAAACCCAACAACAGAAACAACAAAAGAAAAACACAAAACCAAAAATATAAAGCTACATATCTTCCTTTAAAATATATTATGTTGTTGGCAGTCAGATGGAAATACCTGATTTTATACCTGTTCCTCAAAATGTGCTGCACAAAGTTAGCTCATCAGTGATGTAAGGGTGACTTCTATTTGACCTTAAATCCTTGTGTGCAGAGTTTTTAGCTCAAAGTCCTGCTGCTTTAGCTGGTTTTGAACAGGATGATATTCGATGTGAATGGTGTCATTGGCTTTGGTGTGATCACTTAGGTAGTAGAGACCAGACTTTTGAAAGAGATCTGTGGATACAAGGCACGTGTTTAAATTCATACATGTTTGCTGGTTACTCTTTGTAAGATCAGTCTCAGAAAAAAAGCACATTTCTGAATGTAGGTCTTGTCTCAGAGATTTTGATAAATGAATAAGGATAAAGTTTTTCTTGTTAATTGTACATCTGTCATATTTCCATAAGATGTCACGTGCCATGTTTATGTTGAGATGTCATCCATTTCCCTGAAGATTCTTTAATATGATTTTTTTTGGGGTAATTTTTCAGGTGTTCAAATGAAACAGTGCTCAAAAAGGAAGATTTGTTTTGGGCATACAATTTCTGCCCCACTCCATACTCTTGGACAGCACTTCTTGGCCTTATTTTGTACTTGGTTTTCTTTGCACCTGGTAAGCAAATGTTTGTTTTCACATATAAGTTATAAGATTGTAAAGGTGAAATGTCAAATAGTGAGACTCCATGGCAAAGTTACTTTTGAGTCCAGCCAATATACTGAGATTAATCTTTTTTCCTAATTCTTAGGAATGGGTCCTATGCCCTGGACTGTCAATTCAGAAATTTACCCTCTGTGGGCTCGAAGCACAGGAAATGCCTGTTCCTCTGGAGTCAACTGGGTCTTCAACGTGCTGGTGTCACTGACATTTCTGCATACAGCTGAGTATCTGACCTACTATGGTAAGAAACACTCCATGTGTAGCACATCCATTGGCACGGAGATTATCTCCTGATTCTGAGTCACTCAGGTTGCCTTTGAAATGTCAACTGTGAGTGCAGTGTTGTCAACACACCATGATTCAGTAACACTAGAGACCTGTTATGACCTGCCTGGATCAAAACATTTGGTCCAGTTTTCATAAGAAATATTTCTTTCTGTCTTTAACTGAAAACCTAGACAGTTGATTAAAACAGATAAGCGGGGAAAACCCCCACTTTCTGACTTGCTGAAACATGCTGATTCCCACTTAAGCCTGCAATTTTCCAGTTTATGATGACATCCAAGAACACATCAGATATTCCTGGCAGAAATGGCCATGTAAGATGCTACTACCCCACTGCCACCTGTTGATTAAATCCTGGAGACTGCAGAGGCTTTGTCAGATTACTGCTCAGCCATTCCACTACAATAATTTAAACTACATCAAGCTGCTAGGGAGTTAATGTGACCTTCACATCATTACTGGTACAGAGCCTTTCATCTCCGCTTGTCATTCCTTTGAGTCATCAGTCTAGAAACACATGACAGCTAAATGTTTGATGATCCTTTTGTGCCTTCTCTGCCCCCCAAGGTAAGTTGGGTGGCAGGAGGAATGGGCTCTTTCTCACTATTAATTGTCTCTGAAGACCACTTTTAAATAATCATTAGTTGTAAGACTTGCACTGTTTTATTCTGACTATTTCTACTTGGCTAAAGTTTCTGATTTTAGGGAGTTATCTTGGTGTGTCCTTCGCTGTTAAGCCAAACTTAACCTTTCATATCTGCGTTGTTTTATTGGATATGCAATTGTTTAATTTTAACAGGAGAACGACTTGCTCAAAAAGAATATGTGTTCTGTGTGAAATTAATTTGCTTTTGTTAATTTACTCCACTGTGGAGCGACACAATAGAGCTGCCTTCTCTTGCACCCACAGCTCAGCATTCCAACGGTGCTGCTCCAGCTTTTACTTTTATGCACTCCTTGGGTGCCTGCAGCCTGTTGATGCTGCTGTGGAGCAGAGAGGGGATGGGAGGCTCTGTAACTCACTGTGCATGTTGTTCTGTGTTGCAGGAGCCTTCTTCCTCTACGCAGGGTTCGCTGCCTTGGGACTGGTTTTCATCTATGGCTGCCTTCCTGAGACTAAAGGGAAAAAACTAGAGGAAATTGAATCTTTGTTTGAAACCAGGCTATGTACATGTGGTATGTCGGAGTCTGATGAAGGGAGGTACATCGAGTATATTCGGGTGAAGGGAAGTAATTACCATCTGTCTGACAATGATGCTTCTGATGTGGAATAATTTTCAGCTGCTGATGTATTTAATAATTTAAAAGCCTTCTGGGAGAAAAGCAGCTCTGATGACCTCACTGCCCTGCTTCTGGTCTGGTTCTCCTTTCTACTGTCTAGTTACAAATGCCTTCATGTTCAAAAATGCTCCACTGGGGAGGAAATTCAATATGCTAGTGTTTTCTTGATAACTAAAAGCAATGGCTTCCAAAAGAGATTGAATTCCCCAATTAAGTGAACTCACCAAGTGTGTGCGACACTGTGCTGTCCCGAGGGCTTGAGGGACGTGCGCTGTACTGGGTGAATACAGAAGGCTGTCCTAGATGGTATGGGGTTGTTCTTACCTTCAGTACTGACAAGGGATAAAAGAACAGAGTAGCCAGTCAGAAAGCAGAGGACATCTGTCGGATCCCCATCCCAATAGCAGTATGGCAAATAGCTCTGCTGTGCTGTCCCACAAGTGACAAATGCAGAGACTGCTGTAACTGCAGCCACTGAGAAGGATTCACTGATCAGGAGAATACACATATTTGCTGTACCTATCAGAGGGAACCTTTCTCAAGTTTACCCTAAGAGAATTTCCATTTTTATTTGTTTGCCATAAGCAGAGCCATAATCAGCTGGATGAGGTCCCCGAGAGTGGCATACATCTGAGCTGCGCTGGGTTACCCAGCCACTGCTCATGGGTACACCCCCCAGGCTGGAGCTGGTGTGCTGACTGCCCATGCTAGCACCTGGCAGCAGGAAAGCACAGCAACCTGTGGCTACACATACAGATTAACTGGTATATATTGGAGGCTTCAGTTAGTTGGAAATGGGTGATTTTTATTTTCCTTTTCTGCTTTTGAATGTTTGCATTCGTGCCTAGTTGTGAATACAAACTATCATTAGCTAAAAGCAAGAAAAAGAGGGGAGATGTTTTGTGCTGCTAAATGCACAGCAGTCATCCCTCCTGCGCCTTTTGCTCATGAATAATCATATTCCCTCTGCTTTATCTTCATACATGCAGAGTAAATGAATCCCAGCACATTTTTTCCTACAAATGCCCTTAGTCAACCAGTGTCTTGTTGGATCTAAAGGGAAATAATAGCAATGAGCAGAAACCAACATCTCATTTTAATTGCCTTACGGAAGCATTGCAGACTTGTCAAGAAAATGTCAGGCAAAAAAAATCATCTTGACTGCCTTTACCATGGTAATGAAAATATGAATGGTATTTTATTCACTTGCCATGATTGCTTGCCTTGGTAAATGGAATTTTTACACAGCTACATTAAAATATTAGGGTTCTTTTTTTCCTTGCCTTGTCTCACTGCTTTAAGTCTTCAGAGATATTAGTTCGGACACATCAAGAATTCAAATTCTTATCTTTGAAACATTTGCTTTGTGAAATAATGTGGAAAACCTCATCTGCCTGTGAGCTGTTCCACACTTATCTGATAAAAATACATTTATTTTTCATTGTATAAAGATTAAAGAAGTTTTTGTTTATTTGCTTTTATACATTCGCTTTGTGGGTTTTTCTAGGATTGAAAAATATTTTANAGGAATGGGCTCTTTCTCACTATTAATTGTCTCTGAAGACCACTTTTAAATAATCATTAGTTGTAAGACTTGCACTGTTTTATTCTGACTATTTCTACTTGGCTAAAGTTTCTGATTTTAGGGAGTTATCTTGGTGTGTCCTTCGCTGTTAAGCCAAACTTAACCTTTCATATCTGCGTTGTTTTATTGGATATGCAATTGTTTAATTTTAACAGGAGAACGACTTGCTCAAAAAGAATATGTGTTCTGTGTGAAATTAATTTGCTTTTGTTAATTTACTCCACTGTGGAGCGACACAATAGAGCTGCCTTCTCTTGCACCCACAGCTCAGCATTCCAACGGTGCTGCTCCAGCTTTTACTTTTATGCACTCCTTGGGTGCCTGCAGCCTGTTGATGCTGCTGTGGAGCAGAGAGGGGATGGGAGGCTCTGTAACTCACTGTGCATGTTGTTCTGTGTTGCAGGAGCCTTCTTCCTCTACGCAGGGTTCGCTGCCTTGGGACTGGTTTTCATCTATGGCTGCCTTCCTGAGACTAAAGGGAAAAAACTAGAGGAAATTGAATCTTTGTTTGAAACCAGGCTATGTACATGTGGTATGTCGGAGTCTGATGAAGGGAGGTACATCGAGTATATTCGGGTGAAGGGAAGTAATTACCATCTGTCTGACAATGATGCTTCTGATGTGGAATAATTTTCAGCTGCTGATGTATTTAATAATTTAAAAGCCTTCTGGGAGAAAAGCAGCTCTGATGACCTCACTGCCCTGCTTCTGGTCTGGTTCTCCTTTCTACTGTCTAGTTACAAATGCCTTCATGTTCAAAAATGCTCCACTGGGGAGGAAATTCAATATGCTAGTGTTTTCTTGATAACTAAAAGCAATGGCTTCCAAAAGAGATTGAATTCCCCAATTAAGTGAACTCACCAAGTGTGTGCGACACTGTGCTGTCCCGAGGGCTTGAGGGACGTGCGCTGTACTGGGTGAATACAGAAGGCTGTCNAAATGCAGAGACTGCTGTAACTGCAGCCACTGAGAAGGATTCACTGATCAGGAGAATACACATATTTGCTGTACCTATCAGAGGGAACCTTTCTCAAGTTTACCCTAAGAGAATTTCCATTTTTATTTGTTTGCCATAAGCAGAGCCATAATCAGCTGGATGAGGTCCCCGAGAGTGGCATACATCTGAGCTGCGCTGGGTTACCCAGCCACTGCTCATGGGTACACCCCCCAGGCTGGAGCTGGTGTGCTGACTGCCCATGCTAGCACCTGGCAGCAGGAAAGCACAGCAACCTGTGGCTACACATACAGATTAACTGGTATATATTGGAGGCTTCAGTTAGTTGGAAATGGGTGATTTTTATTTTCCTTTTCTGCTTTTGAATGTTTGCATTCGTGCCTAGTTGTGAATACAAACTATCATTAGCTAAAAGCAAGAAAAAGAGGGGAGATGTTTTGTGCTGCTAAATGCACAGCAGTCATCCCTCCTGCGCCTTTTGCTCATGAATAATCATATTCCCTCTGCTTTATCTTCATACATGCAGAGTAAATGAATCCCAGCACATTTTTTCCTACAAATGCCCTTAGTCAACCAGTGTCTTGTTGGATCTAAAGGGAAATAATAGCAATGAGCAGAAACCAACATCTCATTTTAATTGCCTTACGGAAGCATTGCAGACTTGTCAAGAAAATGTCAGGCAAAAAAAATCATCTTGACTGCCTTTACCATGGTAATGAAAATATGAATGGTATTTTATTCACTTGCCATGATTGCTTGCCTTGGTAAATGGAATTTTTACACAGCTACATTAAAATATTAGGGTTCTTTTTTTCCTTGCCTTGTCTCACTGCTTTAAGTCTTCAGAGATATTAGTTCGGACACATCAAGAATTCAAATTCTTATCTTTGAAACATTTGCTTTGTGAAATAATGTGGAAAACCTCATCTGCCTGTGAGCTGTTCCACACTTATCTGATAAAAATACATTTATTTTTCATTGTATAAAGATTAAAGAAGTTTTTGTTTATTTGCTTTTATACATTCGCTTTGTGGGTTTTTCTAGGATTGAAAAATATTTTAATGTAGGACTACTTTCAAAACCAAAACTGGACATTTGTTACCAAATCATTTTTATTGGATAACGTGAGTTTTTGTTGTTGTAAAGAAGCTGGATGCGATCTGTTCTTACTCTCCAATTATTGACCTTCAGCAATTGGGTGTATTTTGCATTATTTTCTTTTCTACTTCATTAATCAAGAAATATTTTTGGAAAGAACACATTTTAAAGCATCCTTCTGTGATCTGACTGGGACTAAAAGGGGAAAGCATTAGTGGCCATTTCAAGGGAATTTCAAATGAATTATTGCAAATGGCTTGACCTTAAACATCTCCTTGTGCAGTGAGAGGGATGGATTCTCAGACCTTCCATCTTGCCTTCCCTTTAAATGCACAATATTTTTATGCTTAAAAGCATCAGCTGCTGGAAATGTTTAAGTCTCCAGACCACTGCACCCACCACATAATGTCTCCATTAGGCTATCACTTCTTTGAAGCCTTCACTGAAGGTTCAGTACCTGAAAAATTGGATACTTGGTACAGACTGGAACAAAATAGTTTTAAGGGAAAATTGGTTTCTTCCTGAAGCAAAAAAATGGATGTTTGAAGACCCTTATTTGGAACAGTTTTGTCATCCAGAACAGCATGTGAATAGGTGTATAATGCCCAATCCTGCACAGGGATAGGGTATTTCCTTGGCTTTCCAGAACAGGGAGCTGGGGCTCTGTTGTCCCCAGAATCAGAGCCCTCACTCACCACTAGGCTGAGGAGCATCACCTTGCTCCATGTCTGCTGAGCAGGGGGCAAGCCAGGGAGGCTATCCCTGCCCTGACCTTCTGCCTTGTTGCACCTGTGTCCTCAGGAGAGGAAACGGCTGCACTTGCTGGGCATGAGCAAAGTGAAGTGTCTGGAGAGATCCCTGTCACAGATCAGCCTCTTCTGTTTGGCAGGCAGTGCTGGGGCATTTTAGCAGCAGACAACCAGCCATCCCTGTGCCAGCCATGGGCTTCATTTCTCCAGAGGGGTGCTAAGCTACTCTGGGGTTTTCTCACACCACCAAAAGCACTTCTCTGAAGGTTTGCATCCCCTGTCCTTTTTCTCGGGGCAAAACAATTCAAACACTTGCATTTTAGTCATTGTTGCTACTGGCTATGAGGGTGCAAAATGTATCAGCTGCTTTATTGTCACTCAGCTTTCCCACCTGCAAAGAGCTGGGTTGCAGTCCTGCTTGAGGGTGACTTTGCGCCAAGACTGTACTTTATAAACACCAAGCATCGTGTCTAATATAAACGAGATCAAATACTTGAATTAATCTTACGCAGTTAGGGTTTTATTTTTAGAATCTGTGAACATTTGTAGTATGGGAAGAAAATTAAATGAATGTTTCTATTTTGCAAATATTTTTTTTTTATATTTATGTGTATTTTAAGTTTCGAGAGATTTTTGCTAAAGGTAGACTTAAGTAATATTCCAGGTAAAAGAATAAAAATACAGTGTAGCTGAATAATTTCTTATGACAGAATTTTAATTTACAAAGTAGCATAACTAGGATGTCTAAGCACAATATCATTTTACTGACAGCTTTCTGCAGAAGTTGTGAAATAGTTTCTTCACAAAACTGCACACTTAATTCAGGTATTCTGGGCATCAGGAATACTATGGTAATGCTGCTGGCAGAGTTGGGCATATTGATTATGCAGAACAACTTCAGATATCTTAATATTGCCTCTGCATGTTGTGATCTGACAGCGAGTGTAAAATAAGTCCTGATGCATTTTTAATATTTTTAAATTTAATTCCTATTAATTCATATATTTTGTTTGTCCACCATGTTGAAAATCCAGAAGTGCTGGGGAGGGTTGAGATAATTTGTCACTTGTTTCTTCCCCTTGTCACTTTGTTGATCAAAATTGTCTTTTAACAAGAGAAGCAAACCTGTTTTGAATAGAGACCTAGAACCAGAGCAAGACCCTGGGTCTGGGGGCTGGTGTGGCAACCCCTCCCGTGCATGTTGTCTTCTGAGATGCAGGGACAGCCCTGTCAGAAAGCGTGGGATGAGAGAGGATACATTCCAAGGGCCACTGTTCCAACGCTGGCTTATTTTTGCATGAGTTGATAAATGCAGCATTTCACTGGTGCAGGAGTTAGGGTTGGGAGGGGAAAAGAAAGAAACAATTCATCAAACCCCTCACAAAGTCATGGTTTAGGAGAGACAGATGCTGTAGCCAGAGGGAACAGTCTCTGACTTGTGTCCCAAGGGAGAGAGGTGGTGGGACCAAGGGACTGTCCTTGGTCCTGGGGATGGAAATGAGGGGCTGACAGACTAAGGGGGTGAGAAACATTCAAGTGCTTCCCTCCCATGTCTGATGGAGGTGAGAACATGTAATGGAGTTTGCAAAGCTAGTACTTTTCTCCTTGGTGAAATCTCTTTTGCCCTTCTTAGTCACCACTCAGGTAAAGCACTGGGGAGGTTTTGAGTCTCAGGGGCTGCTCCAGGCTGTGAATCTGGGTGTCACCCTGTTGCCTGTGAGGGTGTTGGGTGCGGTCCTCCTGTCAGGCAGTAGACTAATCAATGACAGACCCTGTATTTCTCAGTTTAAACTCAGCTTTCTACTTCTCAACGTCAGTGCTTCTGACATGATCTTGAAAATTGACTGTACTTGCATGAAGCTTTGTTAGTTGAATATCACTATGTGAAAAAGAGGCAGTGTCTTCACAGCAGAGTTCTCGGGGTAGAAATAAAGGCAAAAGGGGCAGTTCTGCAAAGCACTTTAAAGAGTAAGATATTTGTGCACTTTTTCCTGAGTCGAGCTAACCAAACCTATATCCTTCCTGCATTGAGCAGAAAACCAAGCTTTGTGTACCAGGCCAGAAGCAGATAATGCCACAGTATGTGCTTTATGGCAACGTGTTTTTATTGCAGGTAACATTTACAGCTTAGATGTAGCTGCTGCCTATAAAAGTGACTCAGTCGTTCTCTGGATTTTAACAAGTCACATTTTTGTGCTAAAATCTTAGTGGTTTTCTATCGATCTTCATCACCTTGTGTACAGCACAGTTAAGCATAGCCCACAAAGTGGTCTAGGTTGTGGCAGTGTTACAAATGTCAGCACAGTAAGATCTAGGTGAACATTGTTAAAGAAATATTGTTGTTTGTGATACTGGGGGTTAAAACTCCTTAAAGGCAACTATATATAGATTTTAAGTCTGAAAAAAAAAAAAAAAAAGGCAGTTCTTATCTATTTTGTGTATGTTTTCATATAGAGAAGTTTTTTATGTGCCAATACCTATCACTGTAGTGTTTTGTAAATGGGTGTTAATAGTGTTCCAGAGTTCTGTATATGAGAATATACCTTAGCCACAATGACCTGTTAGTGTGAACCAGTCACATGTTTTTAATCACGCTCACACCTCTCAGCTGAGGTGCTCACTTGTCAGTTTCAGTAGAGCCCACTTATGCCAGGGGAAGTTTGACCATCATCAGGCCTCAAGAATGCAGCTTTCATGTCAGTCCCCACTCTTTCACTTTGGCCCTAGATGGTGTGTCACGTGTGATCTGGAATGTGTCATTATAAAGCTTCAGCTCTGGTTCTTTTACACTCCTCGATTCTGTTGAGATGCAGTTGATCAAAATTTTGTTTGGCCTTCAATTCATTGCATTTCTATAAATAAGGTGTGTGCTGATTATTAATATAGTCACCTATTTCTAAAGCAAACATTAGTTTCTGAAGTGTTAAAATAAAAGGCAAATTTCTCTTGCTGCCTTAAACATCACACAGACTTTGGAGAGGGCTGAATGTCTGACCACATCATGGCTTCTGCAGGAGGAACTCCATGGATCCTCAGCAGGTGTGAGGCAGGGTGGTCCCATGGTGCTGGGGTGCTGTGTTACACTGCGGGCCCTGCCATGTCTTTGATTTGAAGTGGTTGAGTAGTCCCCATGATATCAACAGGATTATTCATGTGCTTGATACTCTCCATGTGCTCCATGCCCTGCTGGTCAGGGCATCGCTGGGAAGTGGCATGAGCCATGTCTCTACATTCCACCGTGAATCTCATGCCCCTGAAAAATGGTTAACTGGGTCTTTCTGTGACAGGCTCTACATGGAGCATTTGAGACATTATTGGACACCAAACTAAGTAATAGTTCCCTGTTGAGTAATGCCGTGTGCATGGTGCCATCTGGCGTGACTCGAATCCCTGGGCACATGTTACGGTATTCGCTTCAAAACAGGTTGTGGCAAAACTAATTGTTGGGCTGTCCAAGTTATTTCTCACCTGTGTCAAATGTGCCATTTCCTTTTGCAACCAGTCAAACATATAATGTATGAAAGTGTTCGTTTTACGAAACTTACTTCATGTAATATTATTTAATTGACTTCTGTTCCGAATGCTTTAATGAAGTTTGGTCTTTACATAAAAATAAATATATTCAAAGAATTGTCAGTGCCAGAAGTGTAAATGAACAAAATAAAAGGTGAGATACTGAATTACATCATCTTTCTCAAGGTTTCCTTTGTTTGGGTATTTGGGTTGCCTTTTAGAGTTACAAATAGCACTGCTCAGCAAAATGAGCTAAAGTAGCCTGTGAGCTTGCCTGAGGTAAGTGAAAGGTAAGAGTAACTTTGAATATGTTGTGTTTCAAGCCAGAGAGTGTTTCTGTGGTGCACCACGCTGAACAAGTGTCCCTTCCCTCCCGGAGGATTTGTTTGAGGAGATGTCTGCAGCTAGGCAGAGCTTACAGCTGGCCCAGTATACCCCCATGGGGTTTCAGTGTAACAGCAGTTTATACCCTCAGACTTTATTACTCACTGGGGAAAGAGCAGTAGTTGCTATGTGTCTTATTAAGAAAATTGCTGAAACCAACCTGATGATTAACAAAGAGCAGCATGACCATGGCCATGCCCTGGCTGTGCTCCCAGGGTGGCAGAGAAATTGCACCCTCCAGACCAGCTGCAGATTAGTCCTGTAACCTCCACTTACTACTGGTGCCACGAACCTCTTTTTGAGGTGCAGAGTTGCCTCTGACAGAGCTGTAGCCCTGGGTCTGGGACACAGAGAGCTCACTTCACACTGACAGGGGGATGGTGACATCAGGAGACTGCTTGACAAACCTGTGTCTGTGGCAGCACTTTCTCTCCAGGAGGGGTGAGGAAGCTAATCATGGGCATTGACAGGTTATGGTTTTAGATTTCTGGCTGATTGTGCTTATAAAGGTGGTGAGTGGCTGGGGTTCAGATTCTTTGTCACCAAAACCACATGGCAGCTTTGTGTGATAATGAGAAGCTTGTAGCTCTGCTGTCAAACACTTCACTTCTCTGCCGTTCTCATTTCCCTATGCTCCAGCTACTAGCACAAAACAGCTACTGATGGATTGATTTCTGCTGAACAGATTCTGCCATCAGCAGAACTGAACCGTGGGCAGGAGCAGACTTACTCCCAAATCTTTGTACGTTCAGGATCATATTTCTCTGTCATCAGGACTGGGTGGTGCTGCATCCAGACCAAAGTCACCCACATGGGGCCACGCAGCCTTTGCTCTGTGGGTGGCCTTGTGTTTTGCCTTCAAGGCTGACACCATTTGTAGGAAGCAGTTGAGGAAGTTAAAGGTAAGCTTAAAAAAGCAAAAGTCTTTTTTTCTCTGATCTCAGTGGTTCCCCACAGAGTTGCACTGGCTGATCACAGCTGCCTGACAGTGACCATCCCCTGAGCTGCCAGCCCTCCAGCTGCCCCTGCCCACACAAGAGCTCCTGCACCAACAGCCTTGGGCTCTTTGACTGCTGTGGTTTGGTTTCACTTCCAGCATATCTGCTTGACCCAAAATGAATGGCATTTCAGTCCTCCTGATGGAGAGATTAACACTTGCAACCCATCAAGCAACCATCTGTGATCCGAAGGGGACCAGTCACACCTATTTTCCATAAACAGTTCCACCAGTCTCGCTGTGGCTGTTGATTGGCTGGTCTCCAGGGCATGTTTTCACAGCCTATTTAACATGACCTACCCAGTACCCGTGGGGGTGTGTAATTAATTGAGAAGCTCTGCATTAAGCTGAAATTTGGAAAGCTTTTGCCTTTTGAGAGCTACCTGCAGAACTACCAGAAATACTTTCTGCATCTTGATTTTGATAGGAAAAAAAAAGGCAACAAATCCCCTCTGAGACCACTGCAGGGAGGTGAGGGGTTTGTCGGCTTATAGTTGGTTTTATAGCAGATCTTTGAGTCTGGCTTTCAGGATCATACAAGGATTTATGTTTTTCGGATGAGATCTCTGCCTTAGCTAGCATACTCTGATTTTGGCTACTGTAGTATCCATTAAAGCTCTACTAGAATCCTTAAGGCAAAACAGGAAAGCAATGTGATTTATATAGAGCAGTAAGATGTGTATTGTATGAAGAAGGAAAGAGCACTTATCAAAAATGACCTGCCCATGTTCTTCTAAGATGATGAAACCAACACCACATAGAGATGGGTGTAGATGCATTTTAATGTAAGTAGAAAAGGGGCCAGGGAAATGAAAAAAATTCCAAGCAAACCCTATTCTGTTTTTCAGAAGATCATGTGCAGTAAGCAGGTCCTCACTGGGAGGCAGGAGATGCAGCCAGTGTGAGGTGAGTAGGAGCTGCAGTGCTGTAGCATTGGTGGTGGGAGCACAGCCCTTGGGTGGGGAAGAGTTATGAGGGGGAACCCTCTGCCTTGCTGAAAAGCACTGTAGTGCCCAGTCTCATCAAGAGAGGTTCATGCACTTGCTGAAATTTCATTAAAGGTGTGAAAGAGGGTGGAATGGACCATCCTTGATGAGCAGTAGGAGTTTTGGGGCTGTCACGGTTTAGGGTCAG
>VYZU01020687.1:1361-14962 GCA_013401355.1 Ceyx cyanopectus | reverse complement strand
TCCTCTTCAACTTAGTCAAGGCTCACAACTTCTCTCCACTGAAGACTTTCATGCTTCCAATATTTTTACTCAGAAGGCAATATGCCTTACTTACCAGTTTTTCTTTTTACCAAGCCACTTCTTTACCGCCATTAAAACTCATCCCACTTCACCTTCACTGATAAACAAAGCCAGGACTAAATCATAACTGGCATTTTCATTACCTGGTCAGAGCTATGATAGCTAATTACCCAGACAAGGATTTGACTCTTTAGAGATATAATTTTTTTTTGTCAAGTTATATTCTAGAATACTTTTCTTAAGGATTTGCTTTTCAATCTTAAAAAAAACCAAACCAACAAATCTTGTTTGTATTAACATCTGTAAAATGCATTTGTAAATAAATCTATTTATAGCATAACCAGCAAGCCTGACATTTTATGTCTGGTATAACTACCTTCAGTTTGAACATTTTCTTTCAAGGCCAGACTTGCAAAAGTACTGACACACTATGACATTGANCCTCATCTACTAGATGGGTCATTTTCTCATAGAAAGAGATCAGGTTTGTCAGACAAGACCTGCCCTTCAGAAATCCATGTTGACTGGGCCTCATTATCTGGCTGTCCTGTATATGTCTCATAATAACACTCATGATGATCTGCTCCATCAGTTTACCTGGCACTGAGGTCAGACTGACAGGTCTGTAGTTCCCTGGGTACTCTCTCTTACCCTTCTTGTATATTGGTGTAACATTTGCCAATCTCCAGTCAGCTGATACCTCTCCAGTCAGCCAGGACCATTTGAAAACAATAGAAAGTGGCTTGGCGAGTACTTTCGCCAGCTCCTTCAGCACTCTTGGATTAATTTCATCTGTCTCCATAAACTTCTGTACATTCAAGCTGTGCAGCATTTCATATATTGTATCCTCTTGAAAGAAACCCTGATACTGTTGCCCATCTCCATCATTTGGTTCTAAAGGCAAATCACTCAGTGAGTCAGTCTAGCCTTTAAAGACTGAAGCAAAAAAAGTATTGAGTACCTCAGCCTTCTCCTCATCTCCAGTCATTAATTCTCCCTTTGCATTTAGCAAGCGGGGGAGATTCTCCCTAACCCTCCTTTTGCTGTTTAAGTACTTGTAGAAGTTTTTTTTATTGTCTTTTATTCGGGATGAAACTCAGAGAGTAGATCGGCACAAGGTTCGAAAGGTAAATATATAAATATACAAATACTGCAGTGAGTCAATTTTTCTTTTTAAAGCATAGAAAAAAAATTAATCATTCATAATTATAGACTTGCTCCAAATGTACCAATATTGAAAGAGTTTTTATTAGTACAAGACAAATTTTAGTTAAACAGGTGGTTAGAGTATCTTCTGTAGAAATGCTGGGAAAGGTACAATCACAAAAAAAAAGCCAGTGGGAATGGCCACCCCTGCAGATCCCTGGGGGTTGTACTGCCTACTTGGAGATGAGTTATGCTGTCAGAGATGATGATACAAATACTAGCCTTGGACTGGAAGCAATCAAATTGTAACAAAGGCCTTTGTAACTAGGCCTAATGAGACATTCAGACCAGCCAGGCTCCACTAGGTAGTGCAATCACAGTAAAACGTAATGTATAAAGGTCCTCTGATAGAACTTATCACTTAGAAACTGCCAGCAAGACTCAAATACACAGTATAGGGATTGCAAAGTAACAAAGTCCACAGCATTTCTAAACAAAATCAATAAATAATCTATTTTAGCTTAATGACAAACCTTACCAACATCCTCCACATCATCTAACTTTTCTAGCATAAAATACTATTTTGTAAATCAAATGAGAAAACAGCTGATACTTTTTCCCTTCCAAATTCCCTGCAAAGCAAGGGAAAACCAATTGCACTCGCATTTCAGAAGACGTCAGCCTCCCAGGCCACATGCTCATTTGCCAATTTTTAGCTTGAAAGATATTTTGGGGTGGAGGGAATGATACCAAATGTGAATTCCAGTGGGGGTTATAACAGAAGCACTGACAGCACAACAACATAAATGCAACTCTATCTTCCTGCATACTCCATATGAGAAGCTCACTCTCTTAATTTCTGGTTTGAAATCAGGAACTGCCGAGATGTGCTGTTTCCAACTATTTCATGTGCTAGTTGCACTTGGTGTAAACTCCTTCCAAGGACTCAAGGCCACATCCCTGCAGGCTGATGTACGCAAGCCTGTACAAACTCCCATTATCTTCAACAGTACTTTGCGTGGGTGTAAGGGTTTGCCTGAACAGATCAGTTTGCAAAATCAAAACCTAAGAGACTGAAATTAAATGCATTTTCATCTTTGTCTTCTCTCCTCCCTCCAGATGGGCCTTAGTTATCTCACCCCATAAGACATCCCTCCTCTTCAACTTAGTCAAGGCTCACAACTTCTCTCCACTGAAGACTTTCATGCTTCCAATATTTTTACTCAGAAGGCAATATGCCTTACTTACCAGTTTTTCTTTTTACCAAGCCACTTCTTTACCGCCATTAAAACTCATCCCACTTCACCTTCACTGATAAACAAAGCCAGGACTAAATCATAACTGGCATTTTCATTACCTGGTCAGAGCTATGATAGCTAATTACCCAGACAAGGATTTGACTCTTTAGAGATATAATTTTTTTTTGTCAAGTTATATTCTAGAATACTTTTCTTAAGGATTTGCTTTTCAATCTTAAAAAAAACCAAACCAACAAATCTTGTTTGTATTAACATCTGTAAAATGCATTTGTAAATAAATCTATTTATAGCATAACCAGCAAGCCTGACATTTTATGTCTGGTATAACTACCTTCAGTTTGAACATTTTCTTTCAAGGCCAGACTTGCAAAAGTACTGACACACTATGACATTGAGGATCCTTAACTCTCCATGGTTTCTCAGTTGGTTTTCACTCCCCTTGTTGCTGTGATGGTAAGAGTCAGGCTAGTTTGTTGTCCTGATTTAAAAACCTGTCAATGGAAACTAAATATTTAAATACTTATCAGGCCCCAGCCCTGTGATCTACTTTTTAATGAGCCAATATTTCACAGAAAGGCTGCAGTTGAAACCTTTGGAGTCCAATACCTGTCCTCAAAGGGAGCAAACAGAGCAGGTCAGCCAGAGTCACGATCAGCTGGGTTTTGAGTATCTCCAAGGATGAAGTCTTCAAAAACTCTCTAGAAAACGTATTCCAGTGTTGGATGACCTTTGGAATAAAAAGTTTTTGTATGCTTAAATAGAATTTCCAGTATTTCAAGTCAGTGACCATTGCCTCTTGTCTTTTCCCTAAGAAGAGTCTCTGTCTTCATTTCTCCTCTTCATCAATAATTACATGCATCAATAATGGTATCTCAAGCCTTCTCTGCTTCAGGCTAAGCAGACCTGGACCTCTCAGCATCTCCTCACAGGGCAAATGCTCCAGTCCCTTCANCAACAAACCCAAACAACAAAACAATCCTTTTGCTCTTTTCTCCTGTCTTCAATCCTATAAAACCCAACAATCACTGGTACTTCAATAAATCATTTATCACTAACAAAATAGATGTACATTGAAGACCTACAAACAGTATCTCCTGGCTACAATTCACATGGAGAGATGTCCCANGAAGTTTTTTTTATTGTCTTTTATTCGGGATGAAACTCAGAGAGTAGATCGGCACAAGGTTCGAAAGGTAAATATATAAATATACAAATACTGCAGTGAGTCAATTTTTCTTTTTAAAGCATAGAAAAAAAATTAATCATTCATAATTATAGACTTGCTCCAAATGTACCAATATTGAAAGAGTTTTTATTAGTACAAGACAAATTTTAGTTAAACAGGTGGTTAGAGTATCTTCTGTAGAAATGCTGGGAAAGGTACAATCACAAAAAAAAAGCCAGTGGGAATGGCCACCCCTGCAGATCCCTGGGGGTTGTACTGCCTACTTGGAGATGAGTTATGCTGTCAGAGATGATGATACAAATACTAGCCTTGGACTGGAAGCAATCAAATTGTAACAAAGGCCTTTGTAACTAGGCCTAATGAGACATTCAGACCAGCCAGGCTCCACTAGGTAGTGCAATCACAGTAAAACGTAATGTATAAAGGTCCTCTGATAGAACTTATCACTTAGAAACTGCCAGCAAGACTCAAATACACAGTATAGGGATTGCAAAGTAACAAAGTCCACAGCATTTCTAAACAAAATCAATAAATAATCTATTTTAGCTTAATGACAAACCTTACCAACATCCTCCACATCATCTAACTTTTCTAGCATAAAATACTATTTTGTAAATCAAATGAGAAAACAGCTGATACTTTTTCCCTTCCAAATTCCCTGCAAAGCAAGGGAAAACCAATTGCACTCGCATTTCAGAAGACGTCAGCCTCCCAGGCCACATGCTCATTTGCCAATTTTTAGCTTGAAAGATATTTTGGGGTGGAGGGAATGATACCAAATGTGAATTCCAGTGGGGGTTATAACAGAAGCACTGACAGCACAACAACATAAATGCAACTCTATCTTCCTGCATACTCCATATGAGAAGCTCACTCTCTTAATTTCTGGTTTGAAATCAGGAACTGCCGAGATGTGCTGTTTCCAACTATTTCATGTGCTAGTTGCACTTGGTGTAAACTCCTTCCAAGGACTCAAGGCCACATCCCTGCAGGCTGATGTACGCAAGCCTGTACAAACTCCCATTATCTTCAACAGTACTTTGCGTGGGTGTAAGGGTTTGCCTGAACAGATCAGTTTGCAAAATCAAAACCTAAGAGACTGAAATTAAATGCATTTTCATCTTTGTCTTCTCTCCTCCCTCCAGATGGGCCTTAGTTATCTCACCCCATAAGACATCCCTCCTCTTCAACTTAGTCAAGGCTCACAACTTCTCTCCACTGAAGACTTTCATGCTTCCAATATTTTTACTCAGAAGGCAATATGCCTTACTTACCAGTTTTTCTTTTTACCAAGCCACTTCTTTACCGCCATTAAAACTCATCCCACTTCACCTTCACTGATAAACAAAGCCAGGACTAAATCATAACTGGCATTTTCATTACCTGGTCAGAGCTATGATAGCTAATTACCCAGACAAGGATTTGACTCTTTAGAGATATAATTTTTTTTTGTCAAGTTATATTCTAGAATACTTTTCTTAAGGATTTGCTTTTCAATCTTAAAAAAAACCAAACCAACAAATCTTGTTTGTATTAACATCTGTAAAATGCATTTGTAAATAAATCTATTTATAGCATAACCAGCAAGCCTGACATTTTATGTCTGGTATAACTACCTTCAGTTTGAACATTTTCTTTCAAGGCCAGACTTGCAAAAGTACTGACACACTATGACATTGAGGATCCTTAACTCTCCATGGTTTCTCAGTTGGTTTTCACTCCCCTTGTTGCTGTGATGGTAAGAGTCAGGCTAGTTTGTTGTCCTGATTTAAAAACCTGTCAATGGAAACTAAATATTTAAATACTTATCAGGCCCCAGCCCTGTGATCTACTTTTTAATGAGCCAATATTTCACAGAAAGGCTGCAGTTGAAACCTTTGGAGTCCAATACCTGTCCTCAAAGGGAGCAAACAGAGCAGGTCAGCCAGAGTCACGATCAGCTGGGTTTTGAGTATCTCCAAGGATGAAGTCTTCAAAAACTCTCTAGAAAACGTATTCCAGTGTTGGATGACCTTTGGAATAAAAAGTTTTTGTATGCTTAAATAGAATTTCCAGTATTTCAAGTCAGTGACCATTGCCTCTTGTCTTTTCCCTAAGAAGAGTCTCTGTCTTCATTTCTCCTCTTCATCAATAATTACATGCATCAATAATGGTATCTCAAGCCTTCTCTGCTTCAGGCTAAGCAGACCTGGACCTCTCAGCATCTCCTCACAGGGCAAATGCTCCAGTCCCTTCATCACCTTTGTGGCCCTTCACTGGACCCACATCAGGAAGTTCATCTTTCTCATACTGTGAGGCCCAGCACTGGACTCAACATTCCATCTGAGCTTCAACAGTGCCAAACAAAAGGGAAGGACCACTTCCCTTGACCATCTGCCAACACAAAGCCTCCTGTCAGAAGCAAAGCCACGTAACTGACCCTCCCTCTGATCCTAGTTCCTCACCTTGTCGAGACCCTGAAAAATCAGGTGACTGGTTCTGCAAGTAGTTATTTACCACTGTATTTGCTGGACTAGGGTACTCATGAGGTGTTTACCAGTTAATCCCAGGCTTTACTTCAATCCAAAGAAACTACCTTGGCATAACAAATAAGCCAAGTGCACATAGCAAATCCAGAACGCCATGGGGCAGGGAGAAGGCAAGCACATTTCCATACTGGTTTCTCCAGCTTCATCCACTATTACTTGCATTCCTGAACCTACAGCTTTTTGTTTCACAGTCATCATCTGTTTTTCCTTCAGGCTGAGGCTTAACATCAAGATTTTTTTTTGTTTTGATGGTGCATTTTTAAGATTGGCAATTCTAGATTCTTTTTCCCATTTCCTTTTGTATAGAAAACTGGAAAGAAAGATTTAATATAGTCTGAGACTTCAACTGGAAGTGAGGTCTCCTTTATCTCCCTAAATTCTATACATGCTGGAAAGCACGAAACACTCTAAAATCACTGGGTTTTAACTGCAAAGGAAGCCTGTTACATTTTTTTACATTTCACTGCAACAAGATAGCCATTTTTTTCAGCTCTGTTGGTCAGTAAAGGTATTTGCCCATTTAGCCTCAGCAGTTACCTTTGCCAAAACTCCTAACTATACTTGCTTGCTGAAATGCATCCTTGAAACAATAATGACTTACTTAATATGCAGTTAAAGTTTGCTCCTAGATTCCCCTCTCATAGTAAAAAATAACTTTAGCAGTGGATTTATTAAAGAAATAGGTCTTCCCACTTTTATCATCAGTAATGTTGACCTGGCTTCCTCATGATGTTTTATAACCAGCCTTTTTCCTGAAGCTTTCTATATGTGGTGAGGTATATATTGATTTAGCTGGACTGTTTAAGGGATTTTTCAACAAACCCAAACAACAAAACAATCCTTTTGCTCTTTTCTCCTGTCTTCAATCCTATAAAACCCAACAATCACTGGTACTTCAATAAATCATTTATCACTAACAAAATAGATGTACATTGAAGACCTACAAACAGTATCTCCTGGCTACAATTCACATGGAGAGATGTCCCACCTGGGAGACCCTAACTCCCTTCCTGTCCATCTGCTCCCCTCATGCAGCCTGTCCACATGCATCTAACACAAATAAATGGAGCTGTTTAGTTACAATGTACCTTGGTTCTGTATAATGTCTTCCTGAACCTCAGGAAAAGGTACATTCATTACAAGATCTGAAACACATAAGAGATGCAATAAACTCCACAGCTTAGGCACATTCAAATTGATGGAATTAAAATTTCAGAGTAGGGGTGGGAACTGTCAACAGATCCAACCCTCCAAGCTTTTGAAAAATGCTGAAGGGATTCTACCTGTTGATCCATAGGGGAAGGAATTAGATGCATCTTGTATATATTCAAATCTATTTCCCTCCATTTTCTCACCTAACATGCCTATAAAACGAAAAAGATATTGCAATTTACTGCAGCTTAACATCACTGACAAATTCTGAATTCTTCCATCATTTAATTTGTCAAAATAGAACAAATTATAATCACAGATGTTGTCAGTGTTTGGTTGGTTTTTTTTATTCTCCCCCTCCCAAAACATAAATTACATGGGAAAAATCTGTACCTTTTTTTTTTTTTAATTACTTCTGGGCTGAAACTAAGTTTCTAAGAGGAAGCAAATTTTTACATCCAAGTTATAAACTCTGAAAACAACTTATAATGATAATGCTGACACAATTTTAAGTGGAGTGACATGAATGGCGCCATTATAATGTAGTCAAAACATGTGGGGAATCAAATATTTTTTTCCAGAAGGATATGAAATTCCCAACTCAGAATAAAGTGTATGTCTGGTATTTACTGGATTCTACCAAACATAACAATTTTGCAAAACACACAAGGGCTTCGGGGAGTATAGGATTCAATCAGCATTCAAAACCTCTTCATCTTGGATACATTTGAGACAAAGGGATTCACAAGTCACAGGGGCTGACATCTTTCCTTCCTCCAGAAACTCAAGTGGGATTTACCCTGAGTGAATAATGGAAATAAGTAAAACAGGAGTTCAGCAAAAGATCTGCCCAGCATAAGCATTCAAAAGCCCCCATAACAGATGTTATAAAGCACTTAGAATTATAAACTGTGTAGTAATTATGCAGCACAGGAACCTCAACAATACACCAAAAAGGAAGAAAATGGGAGTTTATATGTCCTTTGGAAATCAGCAGAGGTAGTTTCAATGGTGACATGAAGCAGAGCCTGAGATGAGCTGTTATCATGTTGTTCTTTATTAGTTAAGTACTGATGTTGTAATTCAGTTCCTCGCCAGAGAGCCTTTGTCCTAATGGACTTACAGTTGCAGGCTTTCTGACATTTGTTCCAGCCAACTCTAAGTCCTCTCAAACTTGTAATGTCAAGATGGATAAAGAGATCTGCCAACACAGACCCAACAACTGCACAAAAAGAACCCAACATAGTGAAGAAATGGTAGAAGAAAATACAGAAAGAGTTAACTGTACATTTACACATCACTTACTGTGGGAAATAGCAAAAGATATAATGTATAAGGGTGTGAATGGGAAAAGATGGATTAGCAACACAATGGATTAGTACTCTCTTGAGGACAATAAAACTGGCACACAGTAGAGAACTACACACTGCACTTGTAGAGGACTATCCAGCAGCTCAGATAAGGCAGAAACAGGAAAGAATAGCCATGAAAAGCAAAAGAAGCAGAAGGGTATGGAAAACAAGTCTTCTACAGGACAGGTAGATGTGAAAACGGAAATTAGGAAAAACCTAATAACTTGTATTTGTTAAAAAGTGTTGCCCCACTGCCTTTCTTCCATCCTGCCTTCAGCTGCACTTGGTGCTGTTACAGGCACTCATCTGCTAGAAGAGGCATCATCTCACCAATAAAACTCTTGCTTGTTCCTGCTGGGTTATTTTTCTGCCGAATTAGCCACTTGAAGAGCAGTGGGGAGAGAAACAGGATTGTAGCTCTTTTGCATCAGTGACGCTCTAAATTGCTTTAGCCGACTTCCCCTCTAGATGAAGCCCTAATCTCCACAGAAAAGCCTTACAGCTCTTCCATGATGCAAAAGCATTTTTGCTGGCAGAGAGCTGCCTTTTTCACCTCTTTGATGGATTGATCCACGCTTGAATGCAAGCACAATTAAACTTCAAAAGTCTCATTATTAAATATCACTTTGTTCTTAGCTATTTTAGTAGGTATCAATGTCATATCAATGTATCATGAGGACTAAAATGTGGGAAATTATTAGGAAAATTTACTCTGGCATGCTGCTAGCAACATAGGTTTCACTGAGCATTTCACAAATACAGAAGCCTGTAGCCCCTCAGTACTAGTTACCAAGTCTCATGTTGTCAGAAATCAACTTCACATCAGCACATTACAAGCAGAAATGTCCAACTGGTATCTCAGCTGTTAATATTTAAAATAATGCTGACATCTAGTGGTTGGCTGCACTCATACATGTCTGTGCAAGTCTTCGAGCATCTTGTACTCATGTGTATTGTCCCTCAACCTTTGGAAGCAAGATGGTCCAGATGGAAGGGTCATGTCCCTCCCAGTTGTGCACTATTCAAACAAAGGAAATACATCCTGTTTCTGGAAAGATCATAAAATCAATTTAAAAGGATTTAAAAAACAAAATGAATAAAATATTATTCCCCTTTTGTAAATGGAAATTACCATGGGATAAAATAAATTAGAAGCCAGACAATCAGAAGTTGATGGGATCAAGACTGAGACTGCAGCCAGCTATAGCTGAAGGAAACTCATTGAGTCCAGGTTTCCCAAGAAATATCAGTTGCTTGAAAATTGTCAGATCTGATGAGCATAAGATCTGTGAGGTGTATTGACTACTCACCCTGACCCAATTAGTCCTCACTGTTATCTAACAGCCCCTCAGCACATGGCTGCTGACTGCCTCTGCCCTAGAGCACTGCTGCTCCTGGTCTGAGTAGATATGAAACTTCTTGTGCTGAAGCATCTTAAGTGACCCATAAACAGGGCGAACACACCAAGAAGAAGGCAGACATTGAGAGATCCCAAAGACAGGCAAAGAGGAGCCTGAAACCTGCCCAAGGAAAGACTAACATCTTGTCCTCTCTTATCTTGACAAGTGAGCTTTTTGTTGATGGACATATAAGCAACAAATTAAATAAAATTTTACAAGGATGAACCTCTTCATAGGAAAGTTCTGCAAAGACATTCATGCAGGTCCATTTGGGGCCAAGACTGCAGCTCTGCTCACTTTAACTCTCAGAAAACAGGGGAAAGAAAAATCTATATAGATAATCTCCAACAAATGAACATCACTGCCCATAGAGTTCTCCCACACTGTGTTTGCCACCTGCTGCATCAAAAGGCAGCATGCTTCTTTCTTATGCAGTAACTCATTAAACGATGATATAAGTAGATGGTTAAATGAGGAAAGTGCAGTGGATGTTACATACCCTGACTTCAGCAAGGCTTTTGATACTGTCTCCCATGGGATCCTCACAGCCAAGTTTACTAAGTGTGGATTGAGTCACGGTGTAATAAGGTGGATTGGGAAGTAGCTAAAGGACAGAGCCCAGAGAGTTGTGGTCAGTGGAGCAGAGTCTGGCTGGAGGCCTGTAACTAGTGGAGTCCCCCAAGGGTCAGTACTGGGTCCAGTATTATTCAATATATTCATCAATGACCTGGATGAGGGGGTAGAGAGCACCCTCAGCAAGTTTGCTGATGACACCAAACTGGGAGGAGTGGCTGACACAGCAGCAGGCTGTGCTGCCATCCAGAGAGACCTGGACAGGCTGGAGAGCTGGGCAGGGAGAAATTTAATGCAATTTAATAAGAGCAAGTGTAAGGTGCTGCATCTGGGGCACAACAACTCCATGTATCAGTACAGGCTGGGGGCTGATGTACTAGAGAGCAGCTCTGGAGAAAGAGACCTGGGGGTCCTGGTGGACAGGGGGATGACCATGAGCCAACAATGTGCCCTCGTGGCCAAGAAGGCCAATGGCATCCTGGGATGCATTAAGAGAAGTGTGGCCAGTAGGTCAAGAGAGGTTCTCCTCCCCCTCTACTCTGCACTGGTGAGACCCCACCTTGAGTACTGTGTCCAGTTTTGGACACCCCAGTTCAAAAAAGATAGAGATTTGCTGGAGAGAGTCCAACGCAGGGCCACCAAGATGATTAGGGGAGTGGAGCATCTCCCTTATGAGGAGAGGCTGAGAGAGTTGGGGCTCTTTAGCCTGGAGAAGAGGAGACTGAGGGGAGACCTCATTAATGTTTATAAATATGTTAAGGGTGAGTGTAGAGAGGATGGAGCCAGACTTGTCATCCAATCTCAATGTCATCCAATGACAGGACGAGAGGCAATGGGTGCAAGTTGGAGCACAAGAGGTTTAGGGTCAACACAAGAAAGAACTTCTTCTCAGTGAGGGTGACAGAGCTCTGGAACAGTCTGCCCAGGGAGGTTGTGGAGTCTCCATCTCTGGAGACAATACCCGCCTGGATCTGTTCCTGGGCGACTTGGTCTAGGTGATCCTGCACGGGCAGGGGGGTTGGACTAGATGATCTTCTAGGTCCCTTCCAACCCCTAATATCTGTGATTCTGTGATAGAAAGGCATGGGCTGATATGCATAGTAGCTGGTACAGGAATAAAACAGATAATCCAGAGATGAGCAAATCAGCCTTCTTCAGGCTGGAAATAAAGTTGTGCCATTTTCTAGTGACAGGATGTACATATTTGTCTGGAAACAACTTATTTGACTGGAGAAACAACTTATTTGACTGGAGATACACTTCATACAGCTGTTCTTGCATTATTCTTTTCCCACCGAGAAAAATACGTTGGTGTACTTTATAATAAAACCTTGCCTCATTTCAGAGCAGATTTTGGTCGGGGAAAAGCTATTATCTTTTTCCCAGTTGCCAAAGAATCCTGGTAAATAACTAAGTAGAGAGCAAGATCTCATAGGTGCCACTGCTGTTGGTACCAGTAAACCAAGAAGTATGGCACTGAGAAGCCGACAGGGGTGGAGAAAGTTTAGAGAGAATTACAAAAGGTAGGACTATAGCAAGACTGCGGACTGTTCGGGAAAATCTCTGTGTACTACAGAGATAAATTCACACTTC
This sequence comes from Ceyx cyanopectus, assembly GCA_013401355.1. NCBI lineage: Eukaryota > Metazoa > Chordata > Aves > Coraciiformes > Alcedinidae > Ceyx > Ceyx cyanopectus. The sequence continues at coordinate 2,713 of VYZU01020687.1, read as the reverse complement.
GTGTCAAAAAAATACCATATTTTAGTACCAGAAGAACAGATATGAGTGAAGCCCACCTGCCAAAAGACAAGCCCATCTTTACCAATTTTGAAAATTTTCGTAAATTTTACAGCATTAAAGGCTCAGTGTTATCTGAAATGGTGAAGTCCTGATGCAATAGAGGCACTATGTAGCCCATCTGATCCATCAAAGTTTTAATCTAATTATTCTGGCAACTTTCCTACAGGCTGAAACAAAATTCTTAGCAACAGTAAACATATATGTTATTCCAAGTATCTTGAACACTGAGTATTGTCTTAACATACTGGTCAAAGAAGCCTTAACAAGACAGAATATAACTGCTAAACACTGGCCAATTAAGACATCAAATAGTATGGACACAGGAGCATTTTTCCTGAGGCCTGAAGACAACTGTTCTCTAATATCCCCAGTCTCATCATTAACACAATAGGACTTATTTAAGACAATTTTAATGTCAGCTCTCATTACTTTGAAAATGATGAGACAAATCCCTGTCCCATTGAAGTACTGACTGAAGATTCAAGTGTCAACAACTAGAGGAAAGCACTCCAACAGATGTTTCAATTCCAAGTGCTGCAACTGCATCAGCACTGCAGCTGTACAGCCAGCAGTACAGCACTTGAACAAGCTTTATGCACAACTAATTGCCATCATAATGACCCAACAGTCTTTCTGAGCTGATTTTTACACAGCAGAGTGCTTCACAGAAAATGGAGAACAAGTTATCTAGGAGGTTTAGACACACTTACAGATTCAATAATTTCAACCCTATAATATAGCGTTATTATGGCCCCACATATGCAGATTTCCAGTTATTTTACAATAAATACTTGCAATGATCTTACTACTCTATTGTACCTCCGAAGTCCAAATACATGGATTGAGACTTGTATCTGCTGTAGGTGACTTATTAAGAGAAGTAATCATTAAAGGGTTAGCTAAAAGTTTGTTATTAACTATTAAACAATGATCAAATGATTATTAAACAACATTTGAATGGAAATTAAATGACTAAGCAATAACTGAATGGTAATTAAACAGTGATTTATATGATGATGCTCAGGACTGCTTCTGGGTTTGAATCAAAGTGCTGCTCATTTAGTCAAGAGTTGGGATATTGCACCACAGTACCATTCACAAACTTACCAGTAGACTCATATGCTGCACTCACCTATACTTATTTCTTAAGTATTGTTGCCAGCACAGAACTTGCATTTAGTAGACACATATGAGATTTGACTGAATATTAGAGAAAAATAAGTTATTATTTAATAAAAGTAATTATTGATATTTACCCAGAAAAAAAAAAAAACAAAAAACCTCGCTTTTCT
>VYZU01020684.1:11407-26609 GCA_013401355.1 Ceyx cyanopectus | reverse complement strand
TGGAGGTGTTTAAGAACCGCGTATATGTAGTGCTAGGGGACATGGTTTAGGGACCCTGGCAGTGTAGAGTTAATGTCTGGACTTGATGATCTTAAAGTTCTCTTCCAGTCAAATGATTCTATGATTCTATATTACAGAAGAAGTAACCCGGTAGTTTGTAGCTGTATGTCTATCACCCAGCTTGCTAAATATTTATTAGACCAGACTTTTGCCCATGAGTTCGTCATATTTAAATATGGGCCATACTTTCAGTATACTGAAATACAGGGATCCATGTTTCATTCAGCTGTGCTTTGTCTTCTGTCCATGTACTCAGGCTCCCAAGCTATGGTAACACATACAACGATACATCTAGAAGAGCAAACATAATCCTTATTGTATATCCAGCAGTGGTTTTGTGCTTTGAAATATCTAGGACCAGGACCCTTTAGACTGCGTACAAACACAGAGCAAAGAGACGCCCCTTCCAGAGAATTTATATCCAGATGGCTGAGGGATGTAAAAGTATTTTCTCGGGGTAACAAGTTGCCTCAAGTCAGCTGACAGGAATATGCATTCTCAGCAAATGCAGAGTAATTCAAGTTCATTTAGCCCTTTCTCCTGTGATAACTTTTAAACCCAAAGACAGGAGACAACAGGTGGATATAAGCAGATGGGGAAGCACAAGGAGTGAATAAGAAGGTCAGCTTCATAGGTAGTGGGCTCAATATTGCAGCAGCACAGCCATTGTCAAGCTTTTTTCTTTTTTTTTTCTGGCATCAGAGTTAAGAGGAGTCTTGAGAGGGGATTTAAAGGACGATAACGAGGGAGCTTTGTGGACATGAACAAGGAGCATTACCCATGCATGGGGGCAGCAGGGGAGAAAGCACAAAGATCCTTGCTTGAAAAGGTAACAAATGGGTGATGGAGCCTCCTGTCAGGGGCTGACTGGAGGTGGGAGCTCTCCCCTCTGGAATAAATGAATGAGAATAGATTGGGAGGGGATTAGGCTGAGATGGCTTTGAAAGAAAAAAGCAAGTAGGTTATGTTTATATAACAGAAAAAGGGAAACTACGGCAAAGAAGAGTAACAATGGTCAAAGTGATGAGCAAAGAAAATGCCAGTATCAAAAATACTCTTCAAGCTTTTCCAAAGCTGCCCTTTCATTAAGCAGAAGGAAGAGGTGCATTGTAATGATGGCTTTGTATTAATCCCTATCATAACCAAATCCTCACAGTTGCTTTCTGAAACTCAGGAATTATTACTAGACATTTTCTAAACCTGTTGTCNAGGGGGTGTGTGTGTGTGAAAGCTATGGTTTCTTTATTTACATTTTTAAAAAGTATTACAGGAATAGACACATTGCTTTGTTGATTTGTCATAATGATTTAAAAATCAGCTTTACAGATTCTCAGACTGTTAAAAACAAGTGGTTTGTTATGTCCTCAGATATGAAGTTTTCATTATTTGCTTCTGAAAAAATACTGGCTGTTTTTTAAAGGGTGTTTACTACCAGCAGTCTTACAGCAAAGCACATATATGTCCTTAGGCAACCATATTCCTCAGAATCTGAAAAAAAAACTGTAACTGAGGATATACTGTATTCTTATATGAACCATCTGTTTTTGATGGAAAGGCAAGAACAGATGATCTGAACTGGTCTGCTAGTGCATAATTCTATGGTTTTAAGACCTAGGATTTAGCTTGAGCTCATCACTTCTGCCCTCTGTGCCAGTGGAGCCCAGTGGGATGCACTGGTGCATCCATCCTTCTTGGAAGGAGAGCAGCCAGCACTACTGCTCATGTGACTATTGCCAACTCATATCTATATAGCTGATGCTGAAGATCCTTCCCAAAGTCTTTTGGTTTTGCCTCCTGCACAAAAGACACATCTGCAATTTGTTAGGAAGAGGAAAAAAAAAGTTTGGTGTCGATGCTGCTGTATGCACGAATTTAACAGTGAATAGTAAGCTGTGTCCAGATGTTTCAATGTCAGGGTGGCCTTATTACTATACATACAGAGGATTTTTTAATCAATTGCAAAGCTGCATGATGTTTTTGACGTGTGACATATATACAAGGGTGCAATAATCACTGATTTAATAAAATGCTTAGCCCTGTTGTGAACACTGTCATTTGTTCAGCACACAAATCACATTAAGCCAATCACCAGTTATAATTTTGGAAACTGGTGGAATATTGCTATGAAGAAGCACAAAAGATTGTAAAGATTGAATAACTTCATTGTCCTAGTGACCAGTTGAGGATCAGGAGTCCGTCCTCTTCCATTTTTTCTTCTTTTAGAAATACTTTGTGGTTCAGCAGCACAGACACTGCATATCTTTGTACCCCCACACAGTCACCATGTTAATAGCTGTTTGCTAGCTGTGGTCAGTTAATTTAAAAAAGCTGACACACTGGTATTATAGGTCACCATAGATTATTCTTGAATCAAATGTAGTATTGTTGCTTCAAACCAAACCTCCACCCATGACAAAATTCATTATAACTCTTTAATTTCTAATAGTGTTTGAAAGGATGAACCTGAGATGATATGAAAGGAGGTTTAGTTTCTTAAAATGTTCTGAAGCCATGCATCCTTCTGTTCCTACTTTGCTCTTGCTACATGTGTAGACTCAGTACGGGGTTACTGTTGATTCAGGAATCCAGCACATTGTTTTGGTGCAAGTATGAAGATAGATTTTAAAATGTTCTCTGACATGATAAACATGTGTACACTCCTGGAATAGATTTGTTCTCTGAATGTTATTTATATACATTCCTGATACACATAAATGCAAGGCAGGCAGTCTAAAATATGCTTTATTCAACATAATGCAGTGGCACAAAAATTCCAGGCCACCTTGACTCAGTCAGTCACTGGAAGCCTGTCAACGCATGGAGGGTAAATGGGCTCTCAAAACTTGCCATGCAAGAGCCATCATATTCATACACCAAGTGGCACCACTTTCTGACAAGAGCTTTAACTATTCAGACCAGAACAGAGAGTTTGAGGGAGCTTTAAAGCTGGAAAAGTGATTGCTGGCTGCTGGAGTGAAAAGCTGAGTTGGGACACATCAGCTTCCCCATATCAGTGGCTGGGAAGCATTCTGGCTTTCAGTCAAGTGAGAGCACAGAGTTTGAGAGATGAAATGTCAACTCTTTTGTTCTCATTTCTGGAAAGTCCTAAGTCCTGTAGATGCTATCTGATATACCTATGTACACAGATGAGTGTGGTAGCACTAGAGTGTAGATAGGGAGAGACTCCCCCAGAAAAGTAGCCACACAACACTGCAGTTGTGCTCTTTTCTACTATGTTTGACAAAGATGGAATTTCTGGTCAAAAGGAGGGAGAAGGATATATATACAGACTTATTGTCCATTTCCCTTTTCTCATCCATCCAAATAGTCATGAGGCTGTGTCTAGGGAAGCTGGGGGGTGGACCCGTATGTCTGCTGCCATGAATAACTTGAATTGAGAAATTAATCATGACACTGGGAGAAACAGATACACCCTTCCTCAAAGAGTCAGTAGATAGAAGATTCATCTGATGGGTGAAATGTGAGTCTTCAGTGTGATTTAGGGAATGGGTTCTTGGTCTTTTAGATGACAGGGGAGCATGATAATAATGGAGCTATTGCATTTTCTGCAGTGGAATGTGTATGCCTGCTTGTTCTCTGATTTATCATATAAAAATAATTGGTTTGCAAGCTGATGTAGGCTTGGAACATTTTTGTAGGATGAGAAAATTAATTCCTACTCATTTCTGGATCTGAACTTCAGAAAATGACCTTGTGCACCTCTGCACACGTTATTGTTTTCCATGCACTTGAAAGCCAGAACATACCTTCCCTATTCAACACATTAAGCAATGGAGATGTGGCCCTATCACAGGACTTAAGCATCTGTAAGGGATGCAGAAGTAAAATGTACACCATTTTAACTCCCCATGTTTAAATTCTACGCACACATAACTGGCAAGTATTATGGAAAGGGAAAATATGAGTTCTGCAGGCCAGTGAGAAAATTCTCTAATGGTGAAGATTTCTAAAAACAAATGGCTTGCTTCCATGATGAATTTAGAATGAAAAATGTGATAAGTTATAGTCAGTCATTAACATTTGTTGAACATTCTCCTTATTATTAGTGTTTCATATACTTCTGGTTCAAACATTTAATGGAAGAAGAGTGGAATAAATGGGGTAACACTAACCAGATGGTCCTGTATGTGGAATTTCTAAAGCTTTTTGTGTACTTTATGTCGAAGATAACAAATCGCACAGGTCAACAGCTAGTGTCAACTAGTGAGAAATGATTGTACATTTTAAGGAAGAAAAGCTCTTGAGGTATTAGTTGCATTGGTGTCAGGGATTCAATTTTGTGATTTTCACGTGGAAAAGAAGATGCTTCCAAGTGAGGCACACTGCAGAAGAAATGTTTAAAGAGAGGTTTGTTTAGATTCCAAAAACTAGGTTATCTTAGACACATTTAGGTTCAGGACATCTCCTCCTTACTTTTTGTTTAATTATGTTTCTATTTATCTGTGGCATCTACAGAGGATAAAATACAGGAATAATTAGGAATAGAGCTAGCTGATGAAAAAAGAAGACTGCAATTCTGTGTCATGTGCTGTTCTTAAAGTTTAAAAAAATGAGAAATAAAATCTGTGGTATGTTTTGCTTTTTGTTAAGTAGCTTCTTATGTTTTAACATTTTGATAGTCATATAAATGCTAAGAATATCTGTGGCATATCTAAGTCATCCATCCCTGTAGTACCTTGCCAGGTCACTGTAGTCCTGCTGAAATATTTTCAATAGGATCTCATCCAAATAAATAAACAGGGTATGATGGTGCCATCTATAGCCTAGACAGATAAAGGGATTAGCAATTAATTATATAGCCTTTTACTTAGGGATTGTTGCTTAAGATCAGACTCAGAATGTCACTTCTAGCCACAGGCTTGACAAGTTGGAACAGTGGTTTCTTTCTGATCCTTGTCAATGAGGTAATGTCTAAGACATCTGGGGCAAAGTAGAAGTAGAAACTGAATTATCATTTAATTTCTAAAACTGATTTCTCACACTCATTGTTATGTGAAGGCAATGGAGCAATTTTTTAACTACTGTCTACTGTTCCATGAGTACTAACAACATTAACTTCCAGATATATTAACCAGAAATCTTTTATTAGCATTACATCCACTAAAGGAGACAAGTGTCACATAGTTTCATGTATATATGCCAAAGGTTGTTGCGTCACAGAAAACAGCAATGGGATGAGCAATTCAGAGCGAATTATCTTTCTTTCATAAGACCATCTCCTACCAATAGCTCTATAGAGATGTCTAGATAATGACCCAGGAGCTACAAAAATTGAAATTTCCTTAAAACTGAATCATTTTTCTATGCCCATCTTACAGATAGACTCAGAGAAATGAACTGTTCTGGAGATGCAGCCTTACCTGCCTGTAGCAGTGGTCTTTTTGGTGTAGTTAAAAAACTCAGATGTAAACACTGCAGTTTTGATGGAGTTCTCTTCTCCAAATCAATTCTGAGATTATAAATTAGAATATTCCTACAAAAGAGAATATTTCAGATTTTCTTCTAAGGGTAGACCTTCTTGTTAAATACAGACAGCATTTACTCTTTGAATAACTCCCCAGGCTAAGATTGTCTCTTCTAGAAAACATTTGCTATTAATGTCAGAAGAAATTTCACTTTTAACATATGTAAAGTGAAGCAATGTAGGGGTTTATTCAGCATGGCATCTTCCTTAGATGCAGCATCCCTAAGCATTTTGCAAAGTGGTGCCATTTTCTAGAACCAGAAATGGAGAACAATAAAAGAGCCGTAGGCAAAGGAGATGAGCTGCCTGGTGAAAGTAAAAGCTGGTTCTTAGGGACCAAATTGTGTTTTATTAATCATGTTAGCACTAGTGACTGTGATGCAGGGTGGATAAAGAAGTGTGGGAGGATGGTATTGTGTGTGTGTGTTATTTATAATGTGGTTGAAGGTATTTATATGCTATCTGTTTCCATTGTCATGAAATGACCACGCACAATGCATTTATGGGTTCTCGTTACAGTAACTGTACTCATCACACCTTACTTCCTGAACATAAAATGAAAGTGATGCTTTCTAGTAGGTGCTAATGCACCCTCAAAAAGTTAGAAAGCCTGTGTAATATTTGTTAAGCCAGGAATCAGTAAACCTACCTGGGTGACACATTTCTTTCAAATTTGTAAGAAGTTAAAAGATGCAAAGGGATTTTCTGAAACAGTGTTTGAAAGAGAAACAGAAAACAAGTTTTCCCTTGTATTGCTTTAGGGTTTTGCACCATATTTTACTGATAACTATAGACTAGTGGTAAAGACTGGAACAAGAAGTGACACGTTCTCTTTTCTGTTATGTACATTCATTAATAATACTGTCTGTTGTGCATTTACATCTGTATATTTATGCTTTGGTTTTTGTGTGTGCACGCTTGTGCAAAGGTCTATCTCTAAAGGTGTTTAATTTTTGTTTATGATCATAGACATGCAGTTCTCTCTATTGTTATATCTTTTTTTGAAATATTCCTTTAAATATGTATAAAAATAGGCCAAGAGAAGACCCTATTTTGTCTGTAAAAATACCTTAGTAAGTACCTGTCACATTTATGTAGTGTTATATTTAGAGTGGAGCTGAAGAAATCACTAAAACAGGTATCCAAAAGCTCCTGAAAGCGATTTGGTATGAGACTTGACATGGGGCCAGTGGTCACTAACACAACAACCTCCTCTAATGTGTGACCCACTGATGTTGGCAGCTCATCTCTTCTCAGGCTGCTGGAGCACTGGCCTCTCCTCCCTAATTATCACAGCCTGCACCCTCCACACCCAACATGTGCACACTCGTCCCACTTTGCCTTGCCTAGGCAGGGTGACATCGTTCACAGCTGCTTCCAGTGTTTCTTCCTGGTGGGAAATCCCATCACTCTGTGAGGAAAGGACTTCGGCACTGGGTTTGCATTTTGTGGGTCCAGGTGGGAAGCCCTTACAGGCAAAAGCACAAGAAAAAAGGTGCAAGTTCAGCAGTGAACTGTTGAAATCCAACAGCAGTAACTCAGCCATGGACTTTGAGAGCATGGAATTGTATCCAGGGAACAAGTTGACTGTGTATTTGAAGTATAAACACAATTTTATTTAGTTTAGTAACTCACTTCAGAGGATTTCACAAAATGGTCTAAAGTTTTGAAATCCTGCAGTCAAGAATGGGACAGCAGACAAAGTATTAAATTATTATTTGTCAAGTTTTTGGTTTTTTGGATTTTCTAAGGGCAGCCCAGAACTTGGAGGCTCTGCATAATCTTATGAGTAGGGCTGTCCTCTGCTCTGAAGAATTTACCTTCTCAGCGCTGTTTCCAGATGTATAAAGCCAGTAATACTGATTGAATATCTTATTATTGTTCAGTAGTGAAAATTGGTATTAGGTTGTTTGCACTGTGAAATTTCTTGCTGATTTGAGCCCTGATCCTGTGAATACTTACATTGTGCATATTGTCATGGAGATGCATACTCCCACTGAATACTCCAAGTTGGATACATAAATGTTTTCATAACTCTTAGAGACCTGGCTTGGTAAGTGCAGGGACAATATGTGCAATCCACAATCTCAGCTGCTTGCGATCCTGAATCTCTGGCTGGAGACAGAAATAGCAAGCTTTAATACAAAACCTCTCTAGATTAAGTTTTGAGAATTATAAGCTTGATTTATGTGTGAAAAGAACATTTGGTTGGGATATATAGGAAGCAAATGTATCCCATCCATTAGCAAAGAATGCAATAATTAGGAAAGGAAGACACCTGACTCAGAATGTGTGATATGACTTAGAAATGTGTCCTCGAGTCATTATGCAGACAGAAAACCCCACCACTTGCTTCAGTGCAAGTTTTGCATGTGTAACAGCTGTCACAGTCAGACCATTAATCAGCTGAACCACCACACAGGTGGAGGATGAGAAACCACCTTCTGTGCTAGAGGTTGAACAGAAAAATTATTTTTCATGGGGTTCGTCTGTCTGTTCTGCTGTAGCTGCAGCTATGCAAATCTCCAGTGTGGATCTGTTTCTCCACTGGTATGAGAAGTTTTTGTACAATTTCCTCTTTTAGGAGGAAAAAATACAGATTTTAGTTAAATGATAGAGAGACCATGATTTTGCCTCATTTCTCCTGAAATGAGAATTCAAACTATTGCAAAAAAAGACACACATATTTTACTTTACTTGATAAATTAGTGTACTATGAACTCATATCAAGTACATACAGTTAGATAAATAAACCGCTTACTTTTGATTGTGCATGTTAAAGTACCCCTGGTTATTTTGCTAAATTATATCATTTATCATTCCCTGCTGNGTAAATGAAAGATAAATTAGAATAAGGTTTTTTGGATAGAGTGTTCCTGATTGAATTTGGATTATAAGAATTTAGTCTTAATTTCTGACATACTCATTTTATCAGCTAAATTTCCTAAATGGTATTATTACAGATAATTACCAACATATATTTATTCTTATAATTTATTTGTTCAATTAGAAGATAGATTTCAGCCTTTATCTTTGTAGGTAGCTGATCCAAGACAGTTTTATGTAAATGGCTTAATTAATTGCTACCCTTCAGTTGAAACAGCAACTTAAAAAGGAAGTAATCCTTTTCGAGTGGCATAAGCTGTTTAAAAAAGGCAAAAAACCCACAATACTTTTCTCAGGCACCTTGGCACACAATTATAAGTTATTTGACAGAAGTAAATGTAATAAAATGCAAGGCTTCTTCCCAAATTATGTCTTTCCTATGTAATTAAAATAGCATCAACCTTAAGTGAAATGGCTCTGTAGTCTTCAAATCTACATTATTAAAAGATTTAATTATGTAGAATTACAAATCTTTCTTATAAACAGCTTATNCTGCTGTAGCTGCAGCTATGCAAATCTCCAGTGTGGATCTGTTTCTCCACTGGTATGAGAAGTTTTTGTACAATTTCCTCTTTTAGGAGGAAAAAATACAGATTTTAGTTAAATGATAGAGAGACCATGATTTTGCCTCATTTCTCCTGAAATGAGAATTCAAACTATTGCAAAAAAAGACACACATATTTTACTTTACTTGATAAATTAGTGTACTATGAACTCATATCAAGTACATACAGTTAGATAAATAAACCGCTTACTTTTGATTGTGCATGTTAAAGTACCCCTGGTTATTTTGCTAAATTATATCATTTATCATTCCCTGCTGTGTATAATGACTATTTCTGAAAAATAGAGGGTTTTCTTTTCTCTCCTGTCCACCCCCAAACAAAATAAAATCTCATCAGAATAACCATATTCCTTGAAATTCAGACACTTTTCACCTTCTCTCAGTTTGCATCATATGATATGGCAACACATCAAATGATACAAGGATGTGTAATGTGACAGTAAATGAAAGATAAATTAGAATAAGGTTTTTTGGATAGAGTGTTCCTGATTGAATTTGGATTATAAGAATTTAGTCTTAATTTCTGACATACTCATTTTATCAGCTAAATTTCCTAAATGGTATTATTACAGATAATTACCAACATATATTTATTCTTATAATTTATTTGTTCAATTAGAAGATAGATTTCAGCCTTTATCTTTGTAGGTAGCTGATCCAAGACAGTTTTATGTAAATGGCTTAATTAATTGCTACCCTTCAGTTGAAACAGCAACTTAAAAAGGANTTTGTCTGTAAAAATACCTTAGTAAGTACCTGTCACATTTATGTAGTGTTATATTTAGAGTGGAGCTGAAGAAATCACTAAAACAGGTATCCAAAAGCTCCTGAAAGCGATTTGGTATGAGACTTGACATGGGGCCAGTGGTCACTAACACAACAACCTCCTCTAATGTGTGACCCACTGATGTTGGCAGCTCATCTCTTCTCAGGCTGCTGGAGCACTGGCCTCTCCTCCCTAATTATCACAGCCTGCACCCTCCACACCCAACATGTGCACACTCGTCCCACTTTGCCTTGCCTAGGCAGGGTGACATCGTTCACAGCTGCTTCCAGTGTTTCTTCCTGGTGGGAAATCCCATCACTCTGTGAGGAAAGGACTTCGGCACTGGGTTTGCATTTTGTGGGTCCAGGTGGGAAGCCCTTACAGGCAAAAGCACAAGAAAAAAGGTGCAAGTTCAGCAGTGAACTGTTGAAATCCAACAGCAGTAACTCAGCCATGGACTTTGAGAGCATGGAATTGTATCCAGGGAACAAGTTGACTGTGTATTTGAAGTATAAACACAATTTTATTTAGTTTAGTAACTCACTTCAGAGGATTTCACAAAATGGTCTAAAGTTTTGAAATCCTGCAGTCAAGAATGGGACAGCAGACAAAGTATTAAATTATTATTTGTCAAGTTTTTGGTTTTTTGGATTTTCTAAGGGCAGCCCAGAACTTGGAGGCTCTGCATAATCTTATGAGTAGGGCTGTCCTCTGCTCTGAAGAATTTACCTTCTCAGCGCTGTTTCCAGATGTATAAAGCCAGTAATACTGATTGAATATCTTATCATTGTTCAGTAGTGAAAATTGGTATTAGGTTGTTTGCACTGTGAAATTTCTTGCTGATTTGAGCCCTGATCCTGTGAATACTTACATTGTGCATATTGTCATGGAGATGCATACTCCCACTGAATACTCCAAGTTGGATACATAAATGTTTTCATAACTCTTAGAGACCTGGCTTGGTAAGTGCAGGGACAATATGTGCAATCCACAATCTCAGCTGCTTGCGATCCTGAATCTCTGGCTGGAGACAGAAATAGCAAGCTTTAATACAAAACCTCTCTAGATTAAGTTTTGAGAATTATAAGCTTGATTTATGTGTGAAAAGAACATTTGGTTGGGATATATAGGAAGCAAATGTATCCCATCCATTAGCAAAGAATGCAATAATTAGGAAAGGAAGACACCTGACTCAGAATGTGTGATATGACTTAGAAATGTGTCCTCGAGTCATTATGCAGACAGAAAACCCCACCACTTGCTTCAGTGCAAGTTTTGCATGTGTAACAGCTGTCACAGTCAGACCATTAATCAGCTGAACCACCACACAGGTGGAGGATGAGAAACCACCTTCTGTGCTAGAGGTTGAACAGAAAAATTATTTTTCATGGGGTTCGTCTGTCTGTTCTGCTGTAGCTGCAGCTATGCAAATCTCCAGTGTGGATCTGTTTCTCCACTGGTATGAGAAGTTTTTGTACAATTTCCTCTTTTAGGAGGAAAAAATACAGATTTTAGTTAAATGATAGAGAGACCATGATTTTGCCTCATTTCTCCTGAAATGAGAATTCAAACTATTGCAAAAAAAGACACACATATTTTACTTTACTTGATAAATTAGTGTACTATGAACTCATATCAAGTACATACAGTTAGATAAATAAACCGCTTACTTTTGATTGTGCATGTTAAAGTACCCCTGGTTATTTTGCTAAATTATATCATTTATCATTCCCTGCTGTGTATAATGACTATTTCTGAAAAATAGAGGGTTTTCTTTTCTCTCCTGTCCACCCCCAAACAAAATAAAATCTCATCAGAATAACCATATTCCTTGAAATTCAGACACTTTTCGCCTTCTCTCAGTTTGCATNATCTACATTATTAAAAGATTTAATTATGTAGAATTACAAATCTTTCTTATAAACGGTTCAGCATGTTGGTGGTAAAGATGTGATCTGTGTGGCCTACTTATTAAGTTTACAGTCTTTCTCAAGCAATTAGTTGTTTCCAAGTGTGGGTTTGTTGCTCTCCCTTTCAGGCTATCCTTTGAATCCTCTGCCATGCAATGCTGTTAGAGCATGTGGTGACAGGACCTTTTCTTTATGGTCAGCTGACAATGACACTAATCACTCCAGGTGACCATTTGCCACCAGTACTGTTGTTTTTGCAGCTGGGCTTGCTTGGTTTTCAACTAGAAACTAGTGTCATGACATACAGGCTAGAAAGCAGGAAAGAGTTTTAGGTATTCTCTCTTCTCCTGTCCTTCTCTAAGGTCCATTTGTGGTAGAAGCCAAACCTTGAGCATGGTTTTCCCCTGGTTCCATACTACTCTACAAAAGCAAAGGTCACTCTATAGTGAAATTTATTTGTAAAACCTCAAAAGGGGGTTTGAATTCCCATATGTGAGGCTAAATCTCTGCCTTTCCTGAGCAAATCAAAATGGCCTTGATTCTGAGTAGTTGTGCAGCATCATGTGGACCTCTTTGTTAGTCTTATGCTTTCCCTTCATAAGAATGATGAGAGGAAATAATTTTTGATACTTTTAAAAACAAACAGTTCTTCATGTCACTAATAAGGGAAATTTAAAAATATACAATGCACCCACTTACCCCCTCTGCTGCCTGCTATTATACTTGTTTCTGAACTTAATGCCAAACTGGTGATCCTGGGGAAGGGAGAAATGATGAGTGGGTGAATTAATACATGTCTAGAAATGTGGCCACTTTTCACTAGAGATGCTCCTATGCTGTCTTCATTATTGTCCCATTTTATTTGTCAGAGCAACTCTTTTTCCTCTTAAATGTGCAAGGGTTTGATTAATACATTCCAGTTGTCAAACCCAGTTCAGCTTGATGAGCAGGAGAGTGTAGAAAAACTAGATTATTTGTTTGCATCACTAGGCAATGGGGAAATACCTCCTCCATTGGTTTTCTTTGCAAGTAGTGACAGCAGTGTTCTGACAGAGACAAAGGGATAAAAAATGTGCTGGAAGGACTAGAAGAATTAATTTGTAATAGATAATTGGATCTGTATGGCAATGATATGAGTTTGGAGGAAAGTCGAGCAGAATAGCTCTCTAGGTTTTTAGGTTTCACTCTTGTCAAAACAGTGTCTACATGCCTTATGCATTTTAAAGTTTAAATAAGAATATACATATCTGACTTCCTTATTTAGCTGCCTCATCCATTGTCTGACAAATGTCTGGATATGCTTATTTCTAATACTATTTAAAACTCAGGAAATAAATTTGCTGTTTGTTGGGAAATTGGTACATGGTACTGCTGTTAATTTCTTCCCTTGCAAAAGTTAATTTTACTCTTGCACCAGCCTCTGAGACAACTCTCCTTTTTGAGTTTTGCAAGCCCCGTCTTTGCAGCTGACTGATCCTAAAGCAGTTCCTCAGAGAAGGGCGTAACTGAGTGTTACAAGAGATTGTCTCATTCAGTGGAAGCATGGGTCCATCCTGTGAGGGTATTGAATGTCAGGATTGAGATGTTACTTGAGTTCAGTTCCATAGAGAGCCAGTGATGAAAGCAGAGTGCTGTGAGGATGCACTCCCAACAACTCTGCCTGCTAAGGTGAGTTGTTGGTGTCTATACCAGCTGCAGATTTTTCAGACTTGGCAAATTTGTCACTAAATATATCTAGGTGCAGTAATCAAGCCTAGAGGTCACAGATCACCATGGATGGTAACACAGCAACTAACAAATTGTAACAGCATGTTAGTAAAAAAAATATTAATGTTTTGTTGGAGGTTGATCATCATTGTTCCCCTCCTTTTAAAAAGGTGTTACAGGTTATCCCTGAAATAATAAACCTGGGAGGCACCTCAGTATAAAGATACATGTTTGAGAGAATGATTAAAGATCGAGTTATAAAGGACTNCAAATTATGTCTTTCCTATGTAATTAAAATAGCATCAACCTTAAGTGAAATGGCTCTGTAGTCTTCAAATCTACATTATTAAAAGATTTAATTATGTAGAATTACAAATCTTTCTTATAAACGGTTCAGCATGTTGGTGGTAAAGATGTGATCTGTGTGGCCTACTTATTAAGTTTACAGTCTTTCTCAAGCAATTAGTTGTTTCCAAGTGTGGGTTTGTTGCTCTCCCTTTCAGGCTATCCTTTGAATCCTCTGCCATGCAATGCTGTTAGAGCATGTGGTGACAGGACCTTTTCTTTATGGTCAGCTGACAATGACACTAATCACTCCAGGTGACCATTTGCCACCAGTACTGTTGTTTTTGCAGCTGGGCTTGCTTGGTTTTCAACTAGAAACTAGTGTCATGACATACAGGCTAGAAAGCAGGAAAGAGTTTTAGGTATTCTCTCTTCTCCTGTCCTTCTCTAAGGTCCATTTGTGGTAGAAGCCAAACCTTGAGCATGGTTTTCCCCTGGTTCCATACTACTCTACAAAAGCAAAGGTCACTCTATAGTGAAATTTATTTGTAAAACCTCAAAAGGGGGTTTGAATTCCCATATGTGAGGCTAAATCTCTGCCTTTCCTGAGCAAATCAAAATGGCCTTGATTCTGAGTAGTTGTGCAGCATCATGTGGACCTCTTTGTTAGTCTTATGCTTTCCCTTCATAAGAATGATGAGAGGAAATAATTTTTGATACTTTTAAAAACAAACAGTTCTTCATGTCACTAATAAGGGAAATTTAAAAATATACAATGCACCCACTTACCCCCTCTGCTGCCTGCTATTATACTTGTTTCTGAACTTAATGCCAAACTGGTGATCCTGGGGAAGGGAGAAATGATGAGTGGGTGAATTAATACATGTCTAGAAATGTGGCCACTTTTCACTAGAGATGCTCCTATGCTGTCTTCATTATTGTCCCATTTTATTTGTCAGAGCAACTCTTTTTCCTCTTAAATGTGCAAGGGTTTGATTAATACATTCCAGTTGTCAAACCCAGTTCAGCTTGATGAGCAGGAGAGTGTAGAAAAACTAGATTATTTGTTTGCATCACTAGGCAATGGGGAAATACCTCCTCCATTGGTTTTCTTTGCAAGTAGTGACAGCAGTGTTCTGACAGAGACAAAGGGATAAAAAATGTGCTGGAAGGACTAGAAGAATTAATTTGTAATAGATAATTGGATCTGTATGGCAATGATATGAGTTTGGAGGAAAGTCGAGCAGAATAGCTCTCTAGGTTTTTAGGTTTCACTCTTGTCAAAACAGTGTCTACATGCCTTATGCATTTTAAAGTTTAAATAAGAATATACATATCTGACTTCCTTATTTAGCTGCCTCATCCATTGTCTGACAAATGTCTGGATATGCTTATTTCTAATACTATTTAAAACTCAGGAAATAAATTTGCTGTTTGTTGGGAAATTGGTACATGGTACTGCTGTTAATTTCTTCCCTTGCAAAAGTTAATTTTACTCTTGCACCAGCCTCTGAGACAACTCTCCTTTTTGACAAGAG
>VYZU01020671.1:0-19492 GCA_013401355.1 Ceyx cyanopectus | reverse complement strand
TAGCCTTCCATCACTGAAAAAGAAAATCTGAAATTTATTTGACAAGGTGCCATCTTTAATCATTTAACAGGTACCTTGTAACAGGAAAAAAAAGGGATATAAAATGGTTCCCTGCTCATCTTTTATTGATATATGCAGTAAACATCACAGAGGCAATTCCATGAAAAAAGACTAAAGTTGATTTTCATAGAATCACAGAATGGATAAGGCTGGATGGCAATTTTGGAGATCTTCCAGTCTAACCCACTGCTCAAAATAGGGTCACCTAGAAGTGTCTGCTCAAGACTCTCTAGTTGGGTTTTGGGTATCAATAAGTTGAAGACTCCACAACCACCTTCTCTATACAAACTTCCATTAGTTGATCACACTTTTATTAAGATGAATCATTGATTTAAAAAATTATTTTTTTCACCTCTATAAAAACATACACAGGAAACTAATGGTAATGTCATAAATCACACTCATTTTCAGTGTAATTTGGCTTTAAAAAAAAAGGCAAAATATTCTCAATAAACATCTTTCATACACATTAAGGAATTATTCTGAAATTGTTTCAGCAAGCACTTAAAAATATTTTTTAATGACATATTTGCAGTTAATTTCATAACAAGCAGAAAAAATGACATATTATTTGGAAAGTTATTAAACCAGATCTTCTTGTTTTCAATATGTAGCACTGAATTTTGAGTGTCTGAAATTTGTACTTGATTCACCTGCAGGTGACACTGTTGGTCTTAGCCATGCAAGCAAAGAAAACAGCATTCCTCTCTATATATTCAGTTGCAGTCTGGATCAATGGTGTACTTAAAGCACAATTATTTTTCTTATAATTGTACACTAGTACTGTTATAGTTCCACTGTAATATCAAACCTGTGCAGAGACAGTGATTAATGCAAGTGAGTCAAGTGCAGATATATATCAGTACTGAATTTATTCTGGTACAGCTTAAAGAAAATGAAATAAATGTGCTCACTGGAAGAGGGTGGGGGGAAAGACTACACATTTGTAGCAAGGACTCTTCATCACTATTGAATAGTTGTATATTTTTCTTCAAGTGCTGAAGTTCAATACTGAAGACTTATATAAGTTCATTAAAAAAAGGCAAAAAGAAAAAACTCAAAACTTCAGTNTAGTTACCCATTTCACCAAAGTATGTGGCATCTGATTATTAAGCACCAAGTGGGTTAATCAACTGTTCTAAAATTTGGCCAATTATGCAAAATAAGCAAATAAGTAGATGGGCAGTACAATAAACCACTATGCCTGTTTGAAAAATAATTTCAAATACAAACTGAAGTGCTAAAGCCTGATTTAGTAAAATCAAGAGGGATTCTGCCATAAATCTAGAAATTAATTTAGGTCAGAGGCAACATCTTCAGTTCCTTATAAAAGACTAATATTTTTTATTCCATCTGCAACTGTTTGATAATGTGTAAGTATTCCTTGTGTCCCATCCCCCTGGGTAAAATCTTGCTATAGATACACATATTAATGTGAGATCAGTAAACCAGAAGGGCTTCCAATCACATCATTATTAGAAGACTGATGCCAAAATGAAGGAAATAAATGCTGAAGGCTCAGCCCACGAGCCTGAGAAAGCAACCTGTCTGTCCCAGCCACAAAACAACAGAAAGAATGCAGACAATTCAACTAAGCAACAAGCTTATTAATGGAACCCACTGAAAAGTTATACAGAAATCTATTTGACAAGCAAAACTTAATTTGTTTCTCAATCATTTTCATCAATGACAATCAGAGTCCTATACATTAACATATAGACTCTACTGCCTTCATTTTTGAGGGCTAAAGAACTGAGTCAAAGAATTAACACTATAGCACTGTGGTTGCCTTTCTGCCATTTAATGACCTTTTTTTGACCTGCTTTCCTATTTTCAGTATATTTCTCTCCTTGAAAAGGTAAGGTTTTTACAACACTTAAAGAAGAAAAGACTCATTTAGTGCGTTAACTTTGCAAATTCAGAAGAAAGGGAATTTTCTTTCATCAGGATTATATTACTGAGAAATAGTTTGCTATTTTTATCAGAGAGAAGCATTTCCCTTTTTTCTTTTTTTCTTTTTTTTTTTGCATTAGATTTTGATGTGCCCTTGACAAATTATATCTCCCAGCTCAAATGCTTATCAAAAGAGGATATTCTGCTCCTGAAGCCATGAGTGTGCATAGAATTCAGCACTAGGTTTCATTCTAGGCATACCAGAAGAAGGAATACTAACCAGGCTCAACTCTTCTTTTGAAATAAAAAACTTGAAAGAAGGAGGGTTTATCTGTATCTGCGAGCTCTATAATCTCTGGATCACTTTTGATGGCCACTTCATGACATTTTAGCTCCTCATACCAAAAAAAATCTGTAGATTTTGTTGCATCTAAAGTTTCAAGAGCAAAGAACTACTCTCTTCCTGAAAGGAAGCACACTGGCATCTAAAGTCAGTAGGAATACATTGGTTTTCAACAACTGCAAGTGAAAAGACAATGGCATGTAATTGGAAAGGCCACTTACAAAAGACTAACATCAAAGTGCTTAGAGAGACAGACAAAATATACTAAAAAAGAAGAAAGGTATCAGACAGTGACAAAGCACCCCAAAGATGGGAAAATAAATCAGTATTATCTTGCTTCAAAGGCACTTCACATTGCATATTCTATGTATTTTTTCATGCTTTATATAGCATTTTCTCAAAATTCTATGGTAATATGGGATAACGACTGACAACGTCAATCTAAAAAATTATTAAATGTTCTACATTTTATTTCTGATAAAATGCAGTACAGAAAGATAGTCTGAGAGCTGTTATTAAGGAAAAAGAGCTGTTAACTATCTGAATTAAAAAAAAAATAATCATAATTCTTGGTCACCATATTGAAACGTTTTTGTATGACCATGGTCATGTGCATGGTAAGATAACATCCTTTTATTCAATAAAACAAAGTGAGTGTCCTGCTTTGAATTAGAACAGAAAGTTCCTATAGATTCTGTTTGACAGATTCCTTACTAATCAAGAAATTTTGGAAGGCTACTTTATCAATACAGACAATTTAAATAGAAACATATTTGTGGGAAATAAGTGTTTGGAAGAAATAAGGAATAAAATACTTTTCTATGTTTTAATTTCACAATGTAATGTAGTTTCACACATTTTAGCATTATACATGTAACCAAAAGGCCAACCTACTTGAAATTAAGGGTATGATTCAAAGCCCAGAAAATCAGGGGAATAATTTCAATTCTTCTCTGGTTTGGGAGTAAATCAAACACAAACTAGCAAATTATTTTTTGCCTGTACTGATAATGTACAGCTGTTAAATTCTTAGCCATATATTTGTCCTATTATATTTTTGCATATATAGGTTCAATAGCCAGTTTCCAGTATCTTCATGTGTATCAATCCAAGCTAGGTGGTCTTTTTTAGCACAGTATTTATGAAAGTGTAATCATAGTAATGCTTAAGAGTGTTTCTTTATAACTTTACATCATATTCAGCTTCTAACACTAGGTTTTGTATAAGTGTGAACAGAGAAGTATATCACAGAATATAATAGGATATAATGCATTAAAAATGAACAAAATGTATGTATTTCCATGGGAAAAAAAAATAACACAAAACTAGCAGCATGAATCAAGTTCAGTTTTACCTAGAAGCATCTCTACACCTTACTGAAGTGCAGGAAATGAGAGTGTCTCAGAAAAAGAAAGCTGTAGATGAAACAGAAGTTACCTCAAGTTTATAGTCCTCTTTTGCTTCAAATAGTTTCAGACTTGATTAGTTTTATATTGCAGATAAGAACTTAAGAAAAAAGAATTATTCCATTTTATTAGTATCAGATTCCAATAGGGAATAAAGCCTACATGACTTAATACCAGAGTCTACCAGCTGACAGAATCTATCAGAGTGATCATCCATATTACTCAGAGGTCCTGAAGCCATTTGCCATTCTCAGAACTACTTGCCCTATTCAGATTGGATGCTTTTGTGGTCTCTGCTTCACTTCTCACTTCGGTGTTGCCATCACAAGTACAATTAATCAGCTAAGCTTTGAGATGTCAAAATACATTCAGTCCTTCAGGCTATTTCCTCTCCTCAAGAAAAGCATTCAGTTCAATAACACCACAAATGTATTTGCCAATGCAAATGCAGCTTACACAAATTCTCTTTTCATTCGCAAAACTGATGTTTTCAAGAACACTATCAGTACTGTTGTATTACTAATTCTCTTGAATAAGAGCTGCCCTTTTGTTCTAAACTCTAGTTTCCAGCATAAATAAGGTTAAAAAAAAATAAATCACAGAAACACAGCATCACAGAGTTATTGAGGCTGGAAGAGACCTCTGAGATCATCAAGCCCAGCCTAACACCTAACACCACAAAACCTAGCTAGACCATGGCACTAAGTGCCACATCCAATCTTTCCTTAAACACCACCAGGGATGGCAACTCCACCACCTCCCTGGGCAGCCCATTCCAGTGTCTAATGACCCTTTCTGTAAGGAATTGCTTCCTAATGTCCAACCTAAACCTCCCCTGGTGCAGCTTCAGGCCATGGCCTCTTGTCCTGTCACTGGTTGACTGCAAGAAGAGTCCACCCCCACCTGCCTACAATTTTCAGGCAGTTGTAGAGAGTGATGAGGTCCCCCCTGAGTCTCTTCTTCTTCAGGCTGAACAGCCCCAGCTCCCTCAGCCTCTCCTCATAGACTTTCCCTCCAGTCCTTTCACCAGCCTCATCACTCTCCTCTGGACCCTCCAGCACCTCAATGTCCCTCTGGAAGTGCAGGGCCCAGAGCTGCCCCCAGTGCTCCAGATGAGGCCTCCCCAGTGCTGAGTACAGGGGGACAATCCCATCCCTAGTCCTGCTGGCCACACTATTCCTCATACAAGACCCCCTTGGCCTTCTGTGCTGCCTGGGCACCCTGCTGACTCATCTTCAGCTGGTTATCAACCAGTACGTATCTCTTTTTGTGAGTCTTGAAGTACTATAGTACTATGTAAACACTACAGAAAATCTAATATTTTCCTTTAAATGAATAACATTGCTTTCTATATAATCAGTTTCTTGATCAACAAGAAGAATAACAGAAATGGAAATAATTTCATCTATTAAAACAAATAAATCTATATTCCAAGAGAGTTATAAAAAAAAGTATTCAATAGTTCTGAAGTTGCAGAATCAGGACTATTCAAACAATAATAGTTTGATTCATTTTCCCCAGAATATTTATTTAAAAGACAAACTTCCTTCTCCTGCTCTCTGAATCCCTTTAACTCCAAAAATATGAAAAGGAAGGAACAGAGATATACAGAGGTTTATAGGGTGGGGAAATTAGACTGCTTTCAAAATTTGACAAGAGTTTTTTTCAACTACTACATAATTTTATCAACACAGAAAGCACTGATGATAATCTGGCTTTAACACCAAGACATATCTGTAGCAGCCAGGACTCATGACAGTCTGGCAGCCTTTAAGGCAAAGCAAGAGACAGTAGCAGTAAAAGCAGTTTGGCTTCTATCTGCAGGTCTGAGGCACAAAATAAAGCAAAGACATGGAGGAAAATCTATTCCAACTTTAAGATGTCAGTCTCACTTGTACAAACTTATTTGAATTAGGACATGCTGTTGACCAGGATTGTAGTGTAGCACATCTTGTACAAAAATGCTGAAGTACTATTTTAAGGATGAGGAATATTCACAGTAACTGAAGATTAAATAAAACAATAAAATAAGAGGATTCTTTTAAAAAAAATAAAAAATATAGTTAATGTGACAATCTTTTAATAATAATGTAAGATAAGCTTTCTAAAAGAACCAGTACTATAGCTAAAGTTATGTATTTTTGTAACAAGTTTATTTTCTTCTGATCCTAGGTTGAGTGAAGCACTTATTTACATANGAAATGGAAATAATTTCATCTATTAAAACAAATAAATCTATATTCCAAGAGAGTTATAAAAAAAAGTATTCAATAGTTCTGAAGTTGCAGAATCAGGACTATTCAAACAATAATAGTTTGATTCATTTTCCCCAGAATATTTATTTAAAAGACAAACTTCCTTCTCCTGCTCTCTGAATCCCTTTAACTCCAAAAATATGAAAAGGAAGGAACAGAGATATACAGAGGTTTATAGGGTGGGGAAATTAGACTGCTTTCAAAATTTGACAAGAGTTTTTTTCAACTACTACATAATTTTATCAACACAGAAAGCACTGATGATAATCTGGCTTTAACACCAAGACATATCTGTAGCAGCCAGGACTCATGACAGTCTGGCAGCCTTTAAGGCAAAGCAAGAGACAGTAGCAGTAAAAGCAGTTTGGCTTCTATCTGCAGGTCTGAGGCACAAAATAAAGCAAAGACATGGAGGAAAATCTATTCCAACTTTAAGATGTCAGTCTCACTTGTACAAACTTATTTGAATTAGGACATGCTGTTGACCAGGATTGTAGTGTAGCACATCTTGTACAAAACTGCTGAAGTACTATTTTAAGGATGAGGAATATTCACAGTAACTGAAGATTAAATAAAACAATAAAATAAGAGGATTCTTTTAAAAAAAATAAAAAATATAGTTAATGTGACAATCTTTTAATAATAATGTAAGATAAGCTTTCTAAAAGAACCAGTACTATAGCTAAAGTTATGTATTTTTGTAACAAGTTTATTTTCTTCTGATCCTAGGTTGAGTGAAGCACTTATTTACATACAAATTATTTGGCAGTGGTCTCTGTATCTATTCTGAAACAGGAGAGCAACATGTTAAATATTGACATTCCTTTTCACAAAAACATGAAGGGAAATTGTCTTAGGGTTTTAACATGTATTCCACATCTTAGATAAGTAGTAACTGTTGCTTTTGCTGTACAAGACATGAGCAACAGGTCAGAAGACTAACTGAAGAGTCAATAAAGCAATTGCTTTGATTTTTTTCTTTTTAAGGCAATGTCATTATTGGTAAAATTAGAAATAACATTTTTGAAAAGCTTAGCTTCTGAAGAACATATTGAAACCATAGTACTGTTAATGAATAGTCAATGTATAGTACAGAATAACAGAGAAGTCAAACAATCTCATGTATAATACCATATAAGCATGGAAAGGAAAGAGTAAGCTGTTGCTGAGAAAGTGTAATACAGACCTTTTTAACATGCACATATTTCAAAAACATTTAAGATATTTTATTCCATCATAAAAGGAATGACAATTTTAATTTCTTTACTTTCTTTGAGTAGCATTTTCATGTTTTTTTTAAATAAGTACAAAAAGTAATAAAAGCAGACCCCACTATACATTAAGGATGGGCTCCTGAGACATGAGATAGTTAGCAATTTGTCAGATAAAGTATTTTTCCTCATCAGAATAAGCATAACAGATGCATGTAATGACTTAGAAAATACACATATTTAAATACACACAGGCGAGGTATGAAGGATGAAGCACACAGAATGCAAATGAAGGAGAAAATTACCAGGACTGTCACTGAAGTGCTACTTCTAATACCTGACAATCACCTCATTCTTACATCTTTCATTTTGACTGATTTGATTCACCTGAGGATGAAAATGAACCTAGTGCAAATGCAACTGCTCAGAAAAGAGTCAGAAGACAACTGTCACAGAGGATTTATATCAGGTGTTTTCCTAGAAGAATCAGCTGAGATCTTTTGAAACAATGATCCAGCCTGAAATTTCTGTGTCTACTGCACATGATGATCTTACTACACCTGACTTTTATCCCCCACACTATCCCTGTATGTTTAAATTGCCTGCATACATCCACCAGCTAATGTTAATTCTCAGAGGGAAAACTGCTTTACTGTTAAACACAGGTGCTTCATCTCTTGCATTAGTAAAGACTAGAAAGCAGGGTGATGATTGAGAAAGCAACTCTGAAACTGTAAATAAAGCAGCAATTCATACCAGATTTCTGTCTGTCTGAGAAATGTATACATTAGAGAGGCTGACAAGTACAAGAATGTTTTGAAGCAAGAATCAATTTAATATAGAGTAGAATCATAGAATGTTTAGGGCTGGGACCTCCAAAGGGCATCTAGTGCAGCCCCCTGCAGGGAGCAGGGACACCCTCAACTAGCCCAGGCTGCTCAGAGCCTTGGCCAACCTCACCTGGAATAGCTCCAGAGATGGTGCCTCAACCACCTCCCTGGGGAGCCTGTGCCACTGATCCACCACCCTCAAGGTAAAAAGAGATGAAAGTAAAAAAAGATGAAAGAAACCTGCTTGGACAAGGTGGTTTAAGTCCTTAGTTGATGAAAGCAAGCTCCTGAGTTTTCATAGGAAAGAATATATGCAAAGAGCAATAAGCAAGATCCAGCACAAGGAAGTGCCCTTTCCTCAGTTTATAATAAGGCTACAGATTTTCTGTGCACTGTGATAATCAGGGATAAAAACCAAAGCCAACTGATGTGGCTCAGAGTCTGCAAAAACAGTAGCAGCAATTATAACTTGGTTTAGTGTTATCCCTCCTTTGCACTTCCTACAAAAATGATTAATGATAAGGAAAGGCTGACTTGCTACAGCAAACAAAAAAAATGAATACTGCAGAGTCACAAAATTTTTGGACATATATATATATATACTTGTCTTGTTAATCTTTTCATTTCAATGTTTTGGAGAGTAAAGAAGCAAAAAACTTATATTGATAAAAGAGCAAAACTGAAATTTATCAATGCTTTATAATTCCTTTGAATATCGAGGAAGTAAAATTTGGGTTACAAATAACATAACGGTTTCCCATTTTTTTCTCTTCTGGAGACCATTTTTCTCCCACCTCCATTCTCCTCAAAAGTTTAGGAAGTAAAAGTTCAGATTGGTGTTTCTACCCTATGAAGTACATATGAAATAGTAGAAATACTAATGGTATTTTGGACTGAAATAGGAGATGATAATGAGGTAGACAGTTTTACTACACTTAAGTTACTATGTTGCTTTAAATTAATACTTTGTAAATATTTAGAATTTATCATTATTAGAGTAATAAACTTTCAACTTTGCAAATTATTTTCCTTAGACATTCCTTAATAATGCCTTAAATTCTGGGTGAGATTTTATAAATTACATTGCAAACTAGGGCAACAAGAGAAAATAACTTTTCCACTCTACTGTCCCTCTGTTCATCAAGCTTTATAGTTACATTCAGAGCAGGCTTTTCCACTGTCACTTCAGTTTTGGCAGAGATTACACATGCTCTCTCATTATTAAAACCCTGACCTGCTTGATTATGTTCCCTAGCTGAAAAGTACAGTGAAAACAAGTAATTTTTCATGATAATTTGGTGTATGTACATAATTTCAACTATGAAAAGACCCAATTTATTTATGTATTTATTTTGTAAACCCAAATTTTAGGCAGATGATGTGGCAAGGTAAGGTCATCCTGATAAAGTACCTGTGATACTGCTTTTCTGATAAATACTGGTTTGTCATTTGCAACAGCACTTTGAATGCATGTGTCAATATGTATGTATGTGCAGATAAATAATAATTCTTGCAATAATAATCCTAAGTAATAATGCTTCTAAAAAACAGACTGCTATCCAGGACTTCATACTAGATTACTGCAGTGGTCGTCTTCATTATTAATTACATGTAGACATTACTTCTTGTCATGTGTAGAATTTTCTCTAGTCTTATCATAAAAATGTAAAATACATCAAAGCTAACACTGGAAAAATATAAATCATATGAATTAGTAATTCCTACAAGTTATATTTATCTATGTTCCTATTAATTATACAAATGGTGCAACTCTGTCTTGGACTGGGCAGGAGGAGGAGGTGTAGTTACAAGGAACTTTATGTAGAACAGATACAAATGCATTGTATTTTGGAAAAATGTTATTTCATTAACACAAAAGGTACATGCCCAAAATAAATGTGTCAAGAAGTAGCTGTTAAACCACAAAAATCTCCATCTACACAATATTGAGAGGCTAAAAAGCAAATATTACTCTTTCTATAATGTTCAAATGTTTGAGCTAGTGATGCCTTACATTCTTCCTCATCTGTCCTTAAAAAGTGAGATTGGCCATTAAGAAGAACCTACAACTTTACAAACTTACTTTTAAAATTATATATAATAAAGACGTNGGGTGATGATTGAGAAAGCAACTCTGAAACTGTAAATAAAGCAGCAATTCATACCAGATTTCTGTCTGTCTGAGAAATGTATACATTAGAGAGGCTGACAAGTACAAGAATGTTTTGAAGCAAGAATCAATTTAATATAGAGTAGAATCATAGAATGTTTAGGGCTGGGACCTCCAAAGGGCATCTAGTGCAGCCCCCTGCAGGGAGCAGGGACACCCTCAACTAGCCCAGGCTGCTCAGAGCCTTGGCCAACCTCACCTGGAATAGCTCCAGAGATGGTGCCTCAACCACCTCCCTGGGGAGCCTGTGCCACTGATCCACCACCCTCAAGGTAAAAAGAGATGAAAGTAAAAAAAGATGAAAGAAACCTGCTTGGACAAGGTGGTTTAAGTCCTTAGTTGATGAAAGCAAGCTCCTGAGTTTTCATAGGAAAGAATATATGCAAAGAGCAATAAGCAAGATCCAGCACAAGGAAGTGCCCTTTCCTCAGTTTATAATAAGGCTACAGATTTTCTGTGCACTGTGATAATCAGGGATAAAAACCAAAGCCAACTGATGTGGCTCAGAGTCTGCAAAAACAGTAGCAGCAATTATAACTTGGTTTAGTGTTATCCCTCCTTTGCACTTCCTACAAAAATGATTAATGATAAGGAAAGGCTGACTTGCTACAGCAAACAAAAAAAATGAATACTGCAGAGTCACAAAATTTTTGGACATATATATATATATACTTGTCTTGTTAATCTTTTCATTTCAATGTTTTGGAGAGTAAAGAAGCAAAAAACTTATATTGATAAAAGAGCAAAACTGAAATTTATCAATGCTTTATAATTCCTTTGAATATCGAGGAAGTAAAATTTGGGTTACAAATAACATAACGGTTTCCCATTTTTTTCTCTTCTGGAGACCATTTTTCTCCCACCTCCATTCTCCTCAAAAGTTTAGGAAGTAAAAGTTCAGATTGGTGTTTCTACCCTATGAAGTACATATGAAATAGTAGAAATACTAATGGTATTTTGGACTGAAATAGGAGATGATAATGAGGTAGACAGTTTTACTACACTTAAGTTACTATGTTGCTTTAAATTAATACTTTGTAAATATTTAGAATTTATCATTATTAGAGTAATAAACTTTCAACTTTGCAAATTATTTTCCTTAGACATTCCTTAATAATGCCTTAAATTCTGGGTGAGATTTTATAAATTACATTGCAAACTAGGGCAACAAGAGAAAATAACTTTTCCACTCTACTGTCCCTCTGTTCATCAAGCTTTATAGTTACATTCAGAGCAGGCTTTTCCACTGTCACTTCAGTTTTGGCAGAGATTACACATGCTCTCTCATTATTAAAACCCTGACCTGCTTGATTATGTTCCCTAGCTGAAAAGTACAGTGAAAACAAGTAATTTTTCATGATAATTTGGTGTATGTACATAATTTCAACTATGAAAAGACCCAATTTATTTATGTATTTATTTTGNACACCTGACTTTTATCCCCCACACTATCCCTGTATGTTTAAATTGCCTGCATACATCCACCAGCTAATGTTAATTCTCAGAGGGAAAACTGCTTTACTGTTAAACACAGGTGCTTCATCTCTTGCATTAGTAAAGACTAGAAAGCAGGGTGATGATTGAGAAAGCAACTCTGAAACTGTAAATAAAGCAGCAATTCATACCAGATTTCTGTCTGTCTGAGAAATGTATACATTAGAGAGGCTGACAAGTACAAGAATGTTTTGAAGCAAGAATCAATTTAATATAGAGTAGAATCATAGAATGTTTAGGGCTGGGACCTCCAAAGGGCATCTAGTGCAGCCCCCTGCAGGGAGCAGGGACACCCTCAACTAGCCCAGGCTGCTCAGAGCCTTGGCCAACCTCACCTGGAATAGCTCCAGAGATGGTGCCTCAACCACCTCCCTGGGGAGCCTGTGCCACTGATCCACCACCCTCAAGGTAAAAAGAGATGAAAGTAAAAAAAGATGAAAGAAACCTGCTTGGACAAGGTGGTTTAAGTCCTTAGTTGATGAAAGCAAGCTCCTGAGTTTTCATAGGAAAGAATATATGCAAAGAGCAATAAGCAAGATCCAGCACAAGGAAGTGCCCTTTCCTCAGTTTATAATAAGGCTACAGATTTTCTGTGCACTGTGATAATCAGGGATAAAAACCAAAGCCAACTGATGTGGCTCAGAGTCTGCAAAAACAGTAGCAGCAATTATAACTTGGTTTAGTGTTATCCCTCCTTTGCACTTCCTACAAAAATGATTAATGATAAGGAAAGGCTGACTTGCTACAGCAAACAAAAAAAATGAATACTGCAGAGTCACAAAATTTTTGGACATATATATATATATACTTGTCTTGTTAATCTTTTCATTTCAATGTTTTGGAGAGTAAAGAAGCAAAAAACTTATATTGATAAAAGAGCAAAACTGAAATTTATCAATGCTTTATAATTCCTTTGAATATCGAGGAAGTAAAATTTGGGTTACAAATAACATAACGGTTTCCCATTTTTTTCTCTTCTGGAGACCATTTTTCTCCCACCTCCATTCTCCTCAAAAGTTTAGGAAGTAAAAGTTCAGATTGGTGTTTCTACCCTATGAAGTACATATGAAATAGTAGAAATACTAATGGTATTTTGGACTGAAATAGGAGATGATAATGAGGTAGACAGTTTTACTACACTTAAGTTACTATGTTGCTTTAAATTAATACTTTGTAAATATTTAGAATTTATCATTATTAGAGTAATAAACTTTCAACTTTGCAAATTATTTTCCTTAGACATTCCTTAATAATGCCTTAAATTCTGGGTGAGATTTTATAAATTACATTGCAAACTAGGGCAACAAGAGAAAATAACTTTTCCACTCTACTGTCCCTCTGTTCATCAAGCTTTATAGTTACATTCAGAGCAGGCTTTTCCACTGTCACTTCAGTTTTGGCAGAGATTACACATGCTCTCTCATTATTAAAACCCTGACCTGCTTGATTATGTTCCCTAGCTGAAAAGTACAGTGAAAACAAGTAATTTTTCATGATAATTTGGTGTATGTACATAATTTCAACTATGAAAAGACCCAATTTATTTATGTATTTATTTTGTAAACCCAAATTTTAGGCAGATGATGTGGCAAGGTAAGGTCATCCTGATAAAGTACCTGTGATACTGCTTTTCTGATAAATACTGGTTTGTCATTTGCAACAGCACTTTGAATGCATGTGTCAATATGTATGTATGTGCAGATAAATAATAATTCTTGCAATAATAATCCTAAGTAATAATGCTTCTAAAAAACAGACTGCTATCCAGGACTTCATACTAGATTACTGCAGTGGTCGTCTTCATTATTAATTACATGTAGACATTACTTCTTGTCATGTGTANGAAAATTACCAGGACTGTCACTGAAGTGCTACTTCTAATACCTGACAATCACCTCATTCTTACATCTTTCATTTTGACTGATTTGATTCACCTGAGGATGAAAATGAACCTAGTGCAAATGCAACTGCTCAGAAAAGAGTCAGAAGACAACTGTCACAGAGGATTTATATCAGGTGTTTTCCTAGAAGAATCAGCTGAGATCTTTTGAAACAATGATCCAGCCTGAAATTTCTGTGTCTACTGCACATGATGATCTTACTACACCTGACTTTTATCCCCCACACTATCCCTGTATGTTTAAATTGCCTGCATACATCCACCAGCTAATGTTAATTCTCAGAGGGAAAACTGCTTTACTGTTAAACACAGGTGCTTCATCTCTTGCATTAGTAAAGACTAGAAAGCAGGGTGATGATTGAGAAAGCAACTCTGAAACTGTAAATAAAGCAGCAATTCATACCAGATTTCTGTCTGTCTGAGAAATGTATACATTAGAGAGGCTGACAAGTACAAGAATGTTTTGAAGCAAGAATCAATTTAATATAGAGTAGAATCATAGAATGTTTAGGGCTGGGACCTCCAAAGGGCATCTAGTGCAGCCCCCTGCAGGGAGCAGGGACACCCTCAACTAGCCCAGGCTGCTCAGAGCCTTGGCCAACCTCACCTGGAATAGCTCCAGAGATGGTGCCTCAACCACCTCCCTGGGGAGCCTGTGCCACTGATCCACCACCCTCAAGGTAAAAAGAGATGAAAGTAAAAAAAGATGAAAGAAACCTGCTTGGACAAGGTGGTTTAAGTCCTTAGTTGATGAAAGCAAGCTCCTGAGTTTTCATAGGAAAGAATATATGCAAAGAGCAATAAGCAAGATCCAGCACAAGGAAGTGCCCTTTCCTCAGTTTATAATAAGGCTACAGATTTTCTGTGCACTGTGATAATCAGGGATAAAAACCAAAGCCAACTGATGTGGCTCAGAGTCTGCAAAAACAGTAGCAGCAATTATAACTTGGTTTAGTGTTATCCCTCCTTTGCACTTCCTACAAAAATGATTAATGATAAGGAAAGGCTGACTTGCTACAGCAAACAAAAAAAATGAATACTGCAGAGTCACAAAATTTTTGGACATATATATATATATACTTGTCTTGTTAATCTTTTCATTTCAATGTTTTGGAGAGTAAAGAAGCAAAAAACTTATATTGATAAAAGAGCAAAACTGAAATTTATCAATGCTTTATAATTCCTTTGAATATCGAGGAAGTAAAATTTGGGTTACAAATAACATAACGGTTTCCCATTTTTTTCTCTTCTGGAGACCATTTTTCTCCCACCTCCATTCTCCTCAAAAGTTTAGGAAGTAAAAGTTCAGATTGGTGTTTCTACCCTATGAAGTACATATGAAATAGTAGAAATACTAATGGTATTTTGGACTGAAATAGGAGATGATAATGAGGTAGACAGTTTTACTACACTTAAGTTACTATGTTGCTTTAAATTAATACTTTGTAAATATTTAGAATTTATCATTATTAGAGTAATAAACTTTCAACTTTGCAAATTATTTTCCTTAGACATTCCTTAATAATGCCTTAAATTCTGGGTGAGATTTTATAAATTACATTGCAAACTAGGGCAACAAGAGAAAATAACTTTTCCACTCTACTGTCCCTCTGTTCATCAAGCTTTATAGTTACATTCAGAGCAGGCTTTTCCACTGTCACTTCAGTTTTGGCAGAGATTACACATGCTCTCTCATTATTAAAACCCTGACCTGCTTGATTATGTTCCCTAGCTGAAAAGTACAGTGAAAACAAGTAATTTTTCATGATAATTTGGTGTATGTACATAATTTCAACTATGAAAAGACCCAATTTATTTATGTATTTATTTTGTAAACCCAAATTTTAGGCAGATGATGTGGCAAGGTAAGGTCATCCTGATAAAGTACCTGTGATACTGCTTTTCTGATAAATACTGGTTTGTCATTTGCAACAGCACTTTGAATGCATGTGTCAATATGTATGTATGTGCAGATAAATAATAATTCTTGCAATAATAATCCTAAGTAATAATGCTTCTAAAAAACAGACTGCTATCCAGGACTTCATACTAGATTACTGCAGTGGTCGTCTTCATTATTAATTACATGTAGACATTACTTCTTGTCATGTGTAGAATTTTCTCTAGTCTTATCATAAAAATGTAAAATACATCAAAGCTAACACTGGAAAAATATAAATCATATGAATTAGTAATTCCTACAAGTTATATTTATCTATGTTCCTATTAATTATACAAATGGTGCAACTCTGTCTTGGACTGGGCAGGAGGAGGAGGTGTAGTTACAAGGAACTTTATGTAGAACAGATACAAATGCATTGTATTTTGGAAAAATGTTATTTCATTAACACAAAAGGTACATGCCCAAAATAAATGTGTCAAGAAGTAGCTGTTAAACCACAAAAATCTCCATCTACACAATATTGAGAGGCTAAAAAGCAAATATTACTCTTTCTATAATGTTCAAATGTTTGAGCTAGTGATGCCTTACATTCTTCCTCATCTGTCCTTAAAAAGTGAGATTGGCCATTAAGAAGAACCTACAACTTTACAAACTTACTTTTAAAATTATATATAATAAAGACGTATTATTTTGACATATTTGCAACAATGTTGTTGCAATATTTACATGTAGAATCTACCATTTTCATACCATTCAATTTTTCAAAGATGGTTATTATCACAGAAAGCCAAATATGAAATTACAAATGATAGGTTCTTGCAAATACATCTGTACAACATTGGGTTTATAAACCTTAAAGGACAGAGGCATGAACCACTCAAGTTAACAAGCTGAAAATCAGGTAAGATTTTATGCAGAGGTTCTACAGAAGTAGATTAGGGGGGTTGGACTAGATGATCTTCTAGGTCCCTTCCAACCCCTAATATCTATGAATTACAGCAGTAGCAAGTCTAAATAGGAGAAGCCAAACAGTGTAATGAGCCTGTTGCTGAAGATATTCCAGATGTGTTAGTGTTTTAGTCACTTTGACTTGAAAGCCATCTTTTGGAACAAAACCAGTGTAATTACAGACTTGAGCTGATTCACCAATACTTTCAGGACTCTGAAGAAAGCAAACCTACAAAGAGGTGTGAATACACAGACAAAACAGGATTTTGAAATATTAAGCATACCTGTGTTCGTAGAATTTCCCCTTTTGACAGCTGCATATCACCAGTCAGCTCTTTCACAGTAATGCCTAGTGGTTCCAGACGTTTGCTGAAGTAATTTGTCATTTCAGCTGCCAAGGCCTTCATAGGAGCAACGTACACAATCTGCACCAAAAGGACACTTGCTTGATAAATGAGCAAACCCCACAGTGTCGTTTGTTTCATGGCAACCATTACAAATCACCCTTTATTGTGAAATATGAAGCCAGGCGCCTAGACTGGAAAAAATCTTAATAGTGATATATGAAAAGTAGTTACCTTTGTTGGATAAAGTGTGCAGCTGTTTAAAGGACAATGGGTTTTGTTTATACAGCCTCGTCACTTGGAAATTGGTTCTGCATCAGAGCTAAATGTGTTTTCATAGCTTTTTACCCGCATAATAAGATTTTTTAGAACACAAATAAGGATAGCTTTAACAATAATGAAGTAAATCAAAACTAGCTTTATCTTTGACTTAGAAAAGTGTAATACCCTTGAAAACTTCCTGACTTCATATTCCATGTATAACACATAATGGGTTTCACCTTACAAGTTAAAAAGCTGTTACTTGGTTCATTAAACTCCTACCTTAAACTCATCCTTTTTGATAACACCATGCTGGACGTGCTGGCGAATTTCATGCAGGACTGTCAGCATGGCAATGTTTGTCTTCCCAGCTCCAGTGGGGGCACAGATCAGCATGTTCTCATTTGTGTTGTAGGCAGTCTCAAAAACTATAGACTGGATTCGGTTTAGTCTTTTCACGCCTTTAAAAGCAAGTTGTCCAATCTGGTAAAACAAACAACAAGCATGTTTTGCTTTTTTCATCTCTGTATGTATATATGTGTGTGTCTGTAAGTATATTAATCATAAGAAAAAGAACATATGGTAACAGAACTTAGGATGTCTGTTGAAATACATTTATTATGCCAGAGTTTTTATTCTGAGGCTGTCACTCCCATCCAACCCTGAATATTGAGTCCATAAGGAAAGCAACATATAGAAGGATAATATCTGCTAAAATATGATATTTGGCTACACACTATAGCAGGATTTGTTTGTTGTTTTTTTTTTTTTAAAAAAAGTGTCATCAAAACTCATATACAGTGTAACAATGAGCTATTAATAATTAAACATCAGTAAACCAGCAATAGTATGATTTTAAAATCTGACAAACTAAGACTACTTTAATGGAAAAAGTGGTAGCAATACACAGGAACCTGCTCAAGAAAATTATTTAAAACAAATATGTATAATTGATTTTGTGTAGTAAAGTTTACTTATGTGAACCAATTCATAGATTCATAGATATTAGAGGTTGGAAGGGACCTAGAAGATCATCTAGTCCAACAAATTCAGTAAATCTCTTTGCTTATCAGGAAATTTGTTAAATGTTCAGACCTTTCTCCAACTACACTTAAAACAAACTTCAACCTCCAAAAGAAATTTTAAACTTGTATGTGTAGTCCCAAGAAAAACTTTGAGAATGCTAAAAAACATGCCCAGGTAATAAAGGCAATTATAGTTTACATCTTATAAAGTAAAAATCAATTCTAAAAATACTTTGGTTCCTCTTGGTCTCTCTAAAAAATGAGATTTTCAAGAAGAAAGAATTGCTACAGACAATTACAATTTCTGCATCTGAAGTTTCTACAACTTCTGCAACTGAAGAACATATATATAGGACATAAAATTAATTTTCTAGTGTAATACCCTTTTTTTTAAGTTGTAAACTATAANATGAAAGCATCTTCTGAAGATATCCCTTTACATTATTCTGAATGCGTTATTTAAAAATTATTTTAATTTTTAATTTTATTTCATTTAATAATGAGACTATTCCCCTAGTGATTTGCTATGGGAATAGTCTCTCCAGCACTACTAACATTATCTCTAATACTAAGCAAAGTATTTGAGCAGGACCTGATTTACCACTACCTCAAGTAATGCAAGCTTAGGAATGACAGCTTCATCAGCTGTCATCAGTGATGCAAATACTTCCAGTATTTCCCATCAAGTTTCTTTTATTCTTTGAGTAGGCTGAATTTTGGAATTACAACAGATTTCACTGATAAGGTTCACTCACAGTTTACTCTACTTGCAAGACTGCAGAGGGAAAAATTATTTATTTTGCACCAAATTTTGTATACATAATGTTTACTTGGTATTTTGTCTCCAAAGTTCTTTTCATGAATGAGATGACTATAAAGCATTAATGGGTTTTCTGGAGACCTGCTGATTACATTAGTGCTACCAGTGTTCAATCAGCTATTTTTATGGCCTCCTTAGTAATTTTAGGTTACTAATTTGCCTGTTATTTCATTTCTGAGATTTCTTGACAGGTCTTTGAATATGTTTTTATTTGTCCCTCCCATTTCATTTCATTGATTTTAGTAGCTATTATAAACACCATAAAATTCACACTGATAAACACAGTTTAGAGTGGTAATAATAAAGGATCTATGGAGAGAAACTCACAAAGACAAATGGTGATTACAGAACTGAACTAGCAAAACACTAGCAATAGCACAATATGCATATTATTTAAAGAAACCATTTTTAAACAAAAGCAGAAACATGGCTAAATGAAGTCTGGTGGATCTTCAGAAAAGAATAACAGGAAGTTTTCAGTCACATAACTGGCCCTGTTGTGGCTTTACACATACAGGTGTCCTTAGAGTTGTGCAGTAGTTAATATCCTTACACAAAGATGTCTTTAAGAGCTTTCTTACACAGAATTCTTGTTGAGGCTGAAACAGACCTGTGAGATCATCAAGTCC
>VYZU01020670.1:0-21185 GCA_013401355.1 Ceyx cyanopectus | reverse complement strand
AGAGAGAGAGAGAGAGAGAGAGAGAGAGAGAGAGATTAGAAAGAGAGAGAGAGAGATTAGAGAGATTGATAGCTGATTGCAGACAGCTCGGGATGTGTCTCAGGCAGGGCTGGGAGCTGCTGGCGCCGGCAACTCTGCAGCTCAGCCTCGGAAGGCTCTGCAGCTGCAGGAAGGGGCTGTCTCTAAATGCACCAACACAGGAGCCTCCAGAGCTGCAGCGGCTGCTCAGACACTCTGCTGGGTCCATGTCTGAAAGAGAGTAATGATTTGATGAAGGGTTTACAACCTAGACCAACTCTAGGAATTAATTAGCACTAAATTTACAGTAGTGTGTAAAGAGTTGGGTTTTTTTAATGTGCTAATGTGGTACCTGTGTAGTCCAGAGTACAAAACTCAGAGTTGCTGTGTCAGGGGAAGAGGAATTCTATTTTGTTTCAGCTTTAATGCACAGAACACGGTCAGAGCAGATCTGCTTACTCCCGCATTTTCATAGAGTGCTTAAAATGAACCAACTTAAAAGCTTAAATAAAGAGGAATCAAAAAGGCTTCTGTGTCTAAAATGAAAATGTCATTTCTGAAAGAATCATTTAGAACCTTCTTTTCCAAGCTGCTTCTCAAAGCACCAAACTTACCAGCTGTAGAGTTCCAGCTCTGCCCTCTGCTATGGAGCAATGAAATGGTATTAATGGGGTATGTGGCCCTTCAGAAGGAGCTGTTAAACCTTTTATGGGGTTAAAAACTCCTCTGTCTCTGCTCTGTGTCTCGTGAATTACAACTGAAGGGAAGAATTGCCTTAATGGAATACAGAACTCTTCTTCCTGGATTTGATTCTGCTGATAAACATCCGGCCAGGCCAAGCAAAACCATTAGGAATCAGTAAATCTGGAGTTCACTGCTGGTGGAAATAAAAAAGCCTCAATGGAGCTCTTCCTTTTATTGTGCAGGTTTAGTTGATGAGAGCTTTTCAGGGAGCAGAACCTCTGAAAGCTGCAGCCAGTTTAATAACTGTTATAAACTTGAGTTTATAACAAAAAAAACAAACCCAACCAACCAACATGAAAACAAGAATTCCAAGAATCAAAGGCAGCAGCAATGGACAGGGTGTAAAGATCCCTTTGTCATATTAAACTGACACATTCAGACACACATAGCTGTAATTAAATTGGTTCAATTTCAATAACTGAGGTCCTTTATTTTTGTCCCAGGGTAAGTTTTGAGTGTGTTCCTCCCAGAGGACACTCCACTCTGCTCTTGGAGAAGGCAAGTCCTGCATGTTGTAGCTGTCTGGAAATGACACAGCCACTAAAAAACCAGCTGCAGTGTCGAGGAACAAGCACCTGAGTGGATTGATAATATCATTGGCTTCCTCCTTACTGGAAATGGCCCAGTGAGCACATTTCTCTTGCTTAAACTTCACGGAGCTTCTGTGCCTCCTGCCAGCTCTTTGTTAGGCATTAACCATCTTGTAAGGCCATGGGAATTAATGGACTGCAGCACAGTGCAATGAAATAAAGATCCCCAAACTGCTGCTTCTTTTTTAACCACAATTTCATAGGGAATTAGCTAACTAATTAAAATAAGCCTTGCTCAGAAATTAATTCGTGGTCAGTCTGTCAAGTAACATTCATGCAGCCAGGCTTTCTTGCTCAAAACCCTGTCCCACTGGGGGGACAAACTTCCAATTCCCAGCTCCCCACATAAGGTCTTCCAGGTTTTGCTGTCCCGAGGTCTAAGCAGCAAGAGCAGAATGTCCAAGTCACGTCTGCAATGTGGATTTGGGCAGAAAGTGCCACCTGTGGCAGAGAAGAATGTGAACATTACTCTCATTTCAGCTGATGCATGTGGGGCTTGTAGCCTGGCCTGGAGTTGTACCAGGGAATTTACTCCCTGAAATGAAAAGCTGCAAACCCCTCTGGCTGTAAACTCGTGTTGCTGCTCTGGAACAAGGGAAGAGAAGACTCAGGGAGCTGCAGCCAGAATTCAGAACAAGGGCTAATTGCTGATAATGGATGAGATGGAGCTTGGGATTATTAATTGCACAGGGGGGCATTGCTGACTTGCAGGAAAGACTTGCAGACCTCAGCACCTTCCTGCCCCTCCTGCAGATTGCTTGTGTCTGGCTGCTCACCCAGTGCAGGCTCCAGGCTTTTCAGAGAAATTGTGGGATGTTTCACCACAATGAGGGGGGAAATAAGTGGATAATCACAGAGTCTGGCTGAAGATGGTATTATAATATTTCATATTTGCTTAGTTTCCACTACTTGTGTGACTTGTCTTCATGGTGTAGATGTGGGACCTCAGTGGGTTGGATATTGAGTCACTTATGTTGGTTTTCCCCACAGCCACTGTGGTGCTTTATTCTCTGCAGAACCATGGCTGTATCTCAGAGCAGAACCATGGCTGTATCTCAGAGCAGATCCATGGCTGTATCTCAGAGCAGAACCATGGCTGTATCTCAGAGCAGATCCATGGCTGTGTGTATCTCAGAGCAGATCCATGGCTGTGTGTATCTCAGAGCAGAACCATGGCTGTATCTCAGAGCAGATCCATGGCTGTGTGTATCTCAGAGCAGAACCATGGCTGTATCTCAGAGCAGAACCATGGCTGTATCTCAGAGCAGAACCATGGCTGTATCTCAGAGCAGATCCATGGCTGTGTGTATCTCAGATCGTGCTGAACTGTATCGACCTTGCCCACCACTCAGACCACAGGAACCAGTAACTGAGGAGCTGAGAAGGCCCCACAGCTGGGGGGCCACAGAGAGCCAGACATGTTAGTTTTTGTACTGCACTGAGTCAGAAGGCTCTGGACACTCCAGATGCATCCTGAAAGGCTCCACACCCCCCAGTCCTGCCACCTTTGCCAAGGCAGCATCACCTGTAAACTCACTTTGGGTGCCATCACCTCAAACTGCAGCTCGTTTTGCTGCTGAGCTTGACTTGGCCTGGCCTAGCAGCTCTTGAATTAGACCTCTCCTAAAATGCCATCTAAGCCTGGCCCTGAGTGACAGGCAGGAGCTTTGCTCTGGGAGCCAACCTGCTACCTGCCCACTGCCAGATTTCCTGCATCCCTCTCCTGGAAAACTCCTGGTACAAGCTGCTGGGCACAATCTGATGCAGATCTGTTCAGAGCCAAGACAACTGAGACATCAGCTTAGGCTCTGAGCTCTGCTTCCATGTCTCTGTGCCAGGATTTTGTGTGTGAAAGTGCAGGCAGCACTGGAGGGTTTTCCCCCACCCTCTAAGAGGATCCACTTTGCAACCTCAGCTGGCTACTTTTAGGTAGTAAATCAGCACAGACATGATGTGCTTACTGTGAAGAAATTAAGGACACAGCCTTAAGTAGGAAATTTCAGCCCTGCTCCAATCCATGGGGAATAATAAGAATTAATTCCCATCAAGGAATGCATCACACAAACCACACAGTGGCCCAGGTCCAGGCAATGTTCATTACTGGTCATGATATAATTTCCCACATTCCAGTATCCCACCAAATAGCACACAGGGAATGGGAATATTTATGGAAAAAAAGATTTGGGATCATGGTTCATACCTGTTGGAGGTAATTTGTTTTTACTTTAGCTTTTTTTTTTTTTCCATGGTTGGAGCTTCCAGGAGCCTCTCTCACTGAGAGAGACTTTCTGAATAAGACAAATGGGAGGCAAATGAGCTCCTGTTCTGACCTGTCCTTCACAGAGGGCAGCTGAAGCACCAGGAGCCTTTTGGGACTGCTCAGAAAGTTAATGATCCTTGGTCTGGATCCCAAGGCATATTGATGTTAGTTTTGCATGAGCTGAAAAATCTAATTCCTGGACACTGCCACATCCCTGTCGCTGCCACCAGCTGCAGCAGGTACCTGTCACCTCCCTGCTGGGGCCCTTCCCTTTTTCCTGCCACCAGAGTGCCAGCAGGGAGGACTTCAGGGCAGGTGAAGCCATCTCCCAGGGGGGGCAGCAGCACAGACGTGGCTGGGGAGCCTGGACCCAGATGCACAGGGAGGGAGGACACTGCCTGTCACAGTGAATATGGAAGAGCAGGAGGGTGACCACACTGCCCACCTAATTTCTCCTGTCTCCAGCCCATTTTCACTCTGGCATCTCTATGAACAGGACAGAGCTGCTGCCCCAGGCCTCCATTTTCCTCCTTCAGCAAGAGTAAGTGGTCGTGGGTGAGTGTGAGGCTGAGACAAGGACAATCACAACAGGAGCTTCACATCTGGGGAAGAAAAATCCCCTTCCATTTCTTCTCTTGGGCTTTGTAGTGTCCCGTATGCAAAAAGCTGTGGCTGGAGCATATTGCCCAGGGAGGAGCAGCTGAGGGAGCTTGGCAAACACCCTGGTGTCTCCTGCAGGTGGGAAGGACAATCCAGAACATTCCAGAGGGTTCCTTTCCCTGTCTTGCCTGCCTGTGAAATGCTGCTGATGTCCAGACAGCTGATTTCCACTGAGGTATTCTCCAAACCTTTTTACCTGGCTGTGTGGCTAGTGATTGTTGCTTTGGGCAATCAGCTAACTACACTGCCTAGTAACGAGGCTGCTGGAAGGGGCAGCTCCCTTTCCACTGCTACTGTGATGAGAACTGGGAATCTGTTTGAAAAAAACCCTCCTAGGGCAGGTCCTGGCACTATTCCCCCTTCTTGAAGGCAAAGCAAAGTGGTCAGAGTGAAAAAAAGCCATCTATAGCACATGGTGAGTTGGTTATTTCATCATTATTCAAAGCCACCTTTGCTCATTAGCTTAATAAATAAGATATGAAAATGACTTTCACCTCTTGTGCATGAAGAATTAAATACAGAATAATTCTCCATGTGGCTAAAAAATGGGAACACGACAGAATTCTTGCTCCAGGAAAGATTTTATCAGCAACTTCAAGAAATAAGATTTCACTTGATATTGCCAACCACAGGCTTCTGCTGGACAGATGAAATCCTGGAAATACAGCTGTAAATGAGTAAATGTGATAGATGACAAATAAAAAATGATGAATAATTTTTCCCTAGGAATAAGAATGCCAGAAGGGAGCCTCGTGATGCAGTTTTCTGTACTGGGGCTGTGGCAGGGAATCCTGTACCTTGTTTTGATGGCAGTGAAGTTAGTGATTGTGAGGCAGGGGATACAATCAGCTAACTACACTGCCTACAAACCAAGCACCACTCTCCTGATGGGGCCGAGGCATTCTGACCTAAAAGAAAGAAAATAAAGCACTTCTAATAATTATATTAACACACTCCATCTCCTGAAATGCTCTTATAACAACAAGCAATTGGCAGTGCATTGGTGGTGTCACCCTCAGTGTCATCCAACTCAACCCAGAGTCTGCACGCCAAGTATTAATCGCTCTTAATAAACAAGCAGTTTAATAATAAACAGGCAAGTGCAAAGGCAAAGCAAGGAAATGCTAAGATTTCAAGTGTTATAATGCAGCACAGGGGAAATGGGAGCTAGGAAAAGCCTGAGTGGGGATTAAGCGGTAGCTGCATTCAAAGTTTGAAGTGCAAATACGGTTGGCCCAAGAGAAAATGATCAAATGCATGGAAGGAATTCAGGACTTACCCTCGAGAAGCTTACCTTGTGTAACCCTGAAAAGGATTTGCGATAGAAACCTTAAAAAGAGTTAATGGAAAGGGAAAAACCTCTTAATTCTTCTTCACTCTTCATTTCCTTCCCCTTCCCATGACTAGCCCAGCATCCAGCAGCCTTTCCCTGGCAGAGAAGCCTCTGGGGATGGCTCCCCTGGGTGCCCCTCCTCTGCTCCTGGGTCTCCTGGGATGGAGTGTCCCCAGCCCGGGCTGTGGGTCAGCCCCACGCCTGGAAACTGTGTGTACACTGTCACCATGGCAACCCAGGGCTTGTGTCGGGGCTGTTGCTCTGACACCTGAGGTGGCTCTTGCCACAGGAGGCTTTGTTACAAAGGAGGTTTCCATGGGTAAAGTCAATAGGGGGATTCTGCCCTTCTCCCCTGGACAAAGAGCTGCAGGTGCACAGATGCTGAAGGTGACACACGTGGCAGTCTGGGAATATGCCTCTGGTATCTGGGGAGTCATCCTGGTTTTGTTCATTCTAGAAGTCTGGCTGCCATGGAAGGAGGCCCCAAACCAGACAAAGAGCTCCAAAGAATCAAAGTCTTGTGGTCCTGGCACCCAGCAGCAGTGGGAGGCACCCAGCAGTGTGCAGTGGGTCTCACCCACAGGTGACCCACAGCACCTCTGTCCCCATTCCTTCTCTATGCCTATTCTTGAGCTGTTGAGCTCAGCACCAGCCCCAGCACTTGTCTGGAGGGGCAGAGGGCAGCTGGACACACCTGGACGGGTTGGTACAACTCTGACAGTCCCCACAACAGCTGCTCTTTGCTCCTCTTTGCATTGGAGGGGCAGCTGCAGGAGGAAAACAGCAATGGTCCTCCCTGATGATGGCAAGACGCAGTCCTTGGCTGGTGGTGTGACCCACAAGCACTGGAGCAATCAGTGACTTGGGGTATAGCATTGACCTGAAATGCTTTGGAAAGGCATTGCTGGGTATCCCACCCTCTCTGAGAGCCCTGCACCTCTCCAAGGTAAATTCTGTCCAGCTGGGTGGCTGCAGTCTCCCATTTCTGAACACAGGGAGGAAGAAGGGACTGACAGAAGTAATTACCAACTCAATTGCATTAGCAGAAAAATTCACAAGGCTACAGCTAGAGCTCTTAGACTGCATGAGATAAACCCAGGGAGCTTTGCAGTCTTTCCGTGCTTTTTAATTTTAGAACATGTTAGACCAGTACCAGTCTGATTCTGTGATAAAGTTCATTATTTAGGTTGCTGAAGGCTGCTGATCTGGAATTACAGCACTATGTGCTGCTCACACTTAAGATCTTCTTCAAGCAAATGTCTTTTCCCAATTCCTATATTTTATATTCCTCTAAGATTTTAACATCCAGTTACAAGGCTTTTTCTGCTTCCACTCTGGTGCACAGTCAGTTCAATTGATGCTGTGTTCATGCAGCACTAACAGTGTTAGTACAACACTTACACAATATATCTGGATAGGATCAAGACAATAAATAGCCTGATAAACAAAAGGCAAAGTGCTTTTCTCTAAGAAGATTGTCATTTCTCTGAGAAGATTGTCATTTCTCTGAGAAGACTGTCATTTAGGATGTTTTTCCCTATAGAAATATCCAGTTTACTGATTTTTAGAGCAACAGCTTTGAAGTTCAGCTGCTTACCTGTGGGAATTGTCTGTTATCCACCATCCACAAAGACCAAATGGCTTGCAGGAGGAAGGTTGCTGCTGGCAGCTGCACTTGGTTTTCTTAGTTCCATGCACTCAGGCCTTTAAGGCAAGAAAACTGCACAAAATTCTGCTGGGTGACTCTTGCCAGTAGAGCTTTCAGGGAAGTGGTGGTTGCTCTTGCTTTGGCCTGCAGTTACTAGAGAAACTGTGTCTGACTCTTTCCCTCTGTAGGTCATGCCTGGGCTTGCCTGCTGGCCCAGGAGACCTGTCATTTAATCTAGCTAAGAATGCTTGTGCTGGGTGAGGGGCCTGAGCTGAATCCCACTGCAGTCCTGGGACAGCTTTCCTTTGGTTTCAGGCTGTTCTGGGTCAGTCCCTGCAGTGGGTTTTAGTGCTTTGGGTTTTTTTTCCTTTTCCTAATAAGGATTAAAACCCAATATCATCATTAAGCAAAACTCTACTCTGTTAGCTCATGCACCCTGTCAGTCACAGCCCGTGGCTATTTATCATGGGTTTTGCAAAATCATAGAATCCTAGAATCCCACCAGTGTCTGGGTTGAAGGTTGGGCTCATCCAGCCCAACCCCTGCTGAGAGCAGGGACATCTCACCTAGAGCAGGGTGCTCAGAGCAAAATCTGCTGGGATGCTCCCAGTTTCTGTTTGGATGCAACTGGGAAGGGATGGGAGCACAATTTGTTGACTGTTCCCAAGCAGATCTCACACAGGGATGGACTGTTGGAGTTTTGGGTTTGACATTTTGGTTTTTGGCTACTTATTATCCAAACAGAAGGCCAGGGCTAATTTTTCTTCGAGTCAGTGACAAGTGACAGCACTATGAAGGATTTGAGCCCAATCAATCTGCCTGATTAAAAGAGCTAGTTTTTCTTGTCACTGGAATATGGGAAGCCAGCAATATTCTGCTGTTCTGGTTTCTGTACCATTAACAAAAATACTTTTGAAACCTGCATGATATTAAAGAAAAGAAGTTTAAAAGCCTCTGCACCACTGACATTAATAATTCAAGCCAGCTGGATGAATTGCCAAGAATTTTGCTTCAGTCTTCCTCTTTGTGGTTGGAATGTGTACAGTTGGGTTTGGATTTAGCTTCCTAACATCCAAGAAATAGCATCTTGCTGCAGCATTGTGATCTGGTTTCTCAGGTGAAGAGTTTGTTTACTGCTGCCTTACAGTTTGTGTGTTAACTATGGGAACAAGGAGGTAGTGTGGAGATTCAGGCTTCTCTTGGATTGTCCTCTGTGGGACCCAGTCACTTCAGCCTCTTGTCACAGGATTTCCTCCCCGCAGGGCCTGCCTGGACAAGTTGAGGAAACTGGGAAGGCAGGAAAGAATTCCAAGTCCCATCAACTGAGTG
Organism: Ceyx cyanopectus; assembly: GCA_013401355.1. Lineage (NCBI taxonomy): Eukaryota > Metazoa > Chordata > Aves > Coraciiformes > Alcedinidae > Ceyx > Ceyx cyanopectus. The sequence goes on along the minus strand of VYZU01020670.1, from coordinate 12,603 downwards.
TCTCCCTGGTCCAAACAAGCTTGGCATGTATTGGGGAAAAACCAGAAGCAGCAGAAAATTCTCAGCTATTTAAGGTACTTCATGAAGTCATCTCTTGGGGAAATAAGGTCAGGAGGTAGGATGCTGGAGTGCTGTTCAGGAATGAACAGAGTAAAACCTGGTTAGAGAGATAGAAACCATTCCCTCCCAGGACTGCAGATTATTCCAGTGCAGTTCAGAGCTGACAATCCAGTATTGGGCAGACAGTGAGTCAAGAATGAGTCTGTGAAGATCTACTTGTCTGGATCTATCTGTTAGTGTTACCCCCCTCCATCAATGGCTTCTCTCTTAAAATGAGAAAAAAAGCCCCATTATTCCCAATTCCCCATTATTCCCAGTTCCCACTTCTTACACAGTTCAGCCACAGCCTGCAGCAAAATTGCTGTGATCAGAAGTTTGAGGTCAAGTGTGAATTCTTTTGGGCTCTTTTGACACGTCACCATGCCACGGATGTTGAAAACCCAAGAAAAATGGTGGCTGCGAACAAGGGAATCCCTTCAGACCAAGGAGAAATGACCCCTGGGTTGCCAGACAGTTTTCAAGCAGCTCTAATCTCCAGGAGAAAACTCAGGCCTCAGACATGACAGTCCCAGAAAGCCCATCTGGAGCTCAGAGTTCATTTTGGCAGCCAGCAGTGAGTAAAAAACTTCACAGGCTGCACAGAAAGAGCACAACCAGCTCTGAGTACACTCCGTGTGGAAATTCCTCCTGGCAGCACACAGCAGAGATTTCCTGTCCTGCAGTGCTCTCCAAACCCATGGAACAGGCTGCCCCTGCCCTCTCCTGCTGTATGGGAAAGGGAAAGAGTGACTCAGGGCTTGTGGACGTAACAAAACCCTTCCATGGCACCACAAGCAACTCAGTGTAGTGCTGAGCACATGATAGAGACACTCTTGTGGTCGTAGCACTGGTGTATTCTGCTAAAGATCAACTCCTGGCACCACTGAATAGGGTTGGGTTGGGTTTTTTTCCCCCTGAAGATTCATTATCTATCCCAGACTTTCATTTCTCTTTCATTTCTCTGGTTATTGAAAGGTCCCCATTTCTTAAGGAAGTATTTGGATATGTGAGAAAAAGACACTTTTTCTGTGTGTGTAATTTATTACTCATTCCTTAAAAGAGAGCCTCTACTAAATGCCTTGCTAAGTCTTTTTGGGTTTTGTTTGGTTTTGGTTTGTGATGCAGAAAAAAACTGCAAAGAGCAAGGGACTAACTGTGTGAGCAGAGGAGAAAAGAAATTCAGAAATAATTATGAAAATTCAGGCTGGAGAAGAGAAAGCTCCAGGGATACCTGCTTGTGGTTCCCCGGGGCTCCGGGAAAACTGGGGAGGGACTTTTGAGGCTGTGGGGCAGTGCCAGGGCTGGAGGGGATGGATCAGAACTAGAGCTGGGTGGATTCAGCTCAGCCATGAGGAAGAATTTCTTCTTCCCCAGGAAGGGGAGAGCCTGGCCCAGGGTGCCCAGAAAGGTGGGGGCAGCCCCATCCTTGGCAGTTTCTCAGGCCAGGCTGGATGGGGCTCTGAGCAACCTGCTCTAGTGGGAGGGGTCCCTGCCATGGCAGGGGTTGAAGCTGGATCAGCTTTAAGGTCCCTTCCAACCCTGTCAGTTCTATAATGCTATGAAACAGCCAGAAATGGATGGTCCAGGGCACCCTGCTGCAGAGGTGGGCACTGCTGAAAACTTGTGCCTTGGTGGTTTATTTTTCTTATCCCCTGTCTCCCATCCCAATCCATTCCCCAGACTGAAACCTAAGCACTGGCACTGCTTGGCTGCAACCTCTGCAATCACATTAAGAGCCGGTTTCAATACTCAGCTCTTCGGGCTTTAATTCATTCTGCTGTCTGGGCAGTTCCCGGTGTCTGCCGCTGGAGGTACCGCTGCCCAGGCTGCAGAGGGCAAAAGGCACAGGTCAGCTGCTCCCTGCATGTACCCAGCCAGCTCTGCCTGAAGTTTTCAGCAATGAAGCACTGGCATTGGAGAAGCTGCTTGTGCAGGAGCGTTTTAGCAGAGCCCTGCACACTCTGTGAAATGCCTTAAAAAGCAACCCATACCAGGAGTGTGAACATGTGTAGAGATCCCTAAAGAAGCTTCACGTCATAATAAAGAAACTTGTGCAGATTGCAAAACAGGGAGCACCAAATGTGAGGGGATCCTTCATAGAGAAATGAAGTCTGATAGAAGCAACCCCGTGTGGTTTTAATAACAGATTAATAAATTTAGGGGTATTTTTCTCGTGGTGAATAATTCACTTAAATATTTCATAGCTCTTTCTGAGCCAGACTGATGGACACAGCAGAATCCAGTCACGAATCAATTAATGTATCTTAGAAGAAGGAGCTATTGCTGGAATAAAATCAAGTGGATTGGGAACAGCTTGGAAACGAGTTAATGATAGTTAATGCAACAATGCTCACCTGAATGGTGTCACATTCCCCAAAGACACAGGTTTTCCTCTTCTATATAAAGCCCAAGTCAGCCCCAGTTAAGGAAGATGGAGGGAGGTTGTGGGTGTTGATTTCTTCCCCTCTCCTCCCTGTGAAGGATCTGGGTTCTTGTACCTTTGTTTTCTTTCTTTTGTGATTTGGAGGCTGTTTCTAAAGCATCTCTCAGGTTTTTCCACAGCTCTGGGCTGAGCAGGTAACGTTCTTTGTTCTATATGGAAAAGCTAGGTAAGAATTGCTGCTTGCTGACTCTCATCTAAATTCTGGGTGTAGTGAGTACTGCATTTTACACTATACTTGGTGAACTTACTGTGAGGGCCTTCTAGTAATGCATTAAAGTGGTTTCAATGCCCAGGGCTAAATTTATCAGTTCTTTGGCAATTGACCTTATCTTGGCTCTATCTAACGTGGCTTGTGCAAGTTTTGCAGTATCTGTTTTTGGAACCTGATAGTACTTAATGCTATTAAATCTTTCCAGGGTGGTGTCTCATCTCTGCTGATGACTATCCAACAGCTAAAGCACCTTGTGCACTTACATTTAAGATGAAAGATGAAATAGCTGCCACAGTCTTCTTCATCACAAGGCTAGTGAAGAGGGAAGACAAGCTGAGCAAGCACAAAATGGAAAAATTTGCAGCTAAGCTGATGACAATAATGTTTGAAAAGTATAAGAATCACTGGTACTTGGACAACCCCTCCAAAGGCCAAGCCTTCAGGTAAGAGGGTCCTTAATAGAAGGGGAAGGGTGGGGAAGGATCCTTTACATGACATGCAGGGTGCAGTGAGTACTTTTGTGTCTGGAGCCCTTAAATTTCCAATTTAAGGGTAACAACTGGTAAAAATGCACCTGTTTTGAGAGTGATTTCCCCAGAGTGTGCCTGTGTAGGTACAACTGGAGTGCTGAGGTGGAAGTATTAAGACAATATGTACAGACTAGTTTAAGTAGCCCTCTGACTTGGCTTGAATCCTGACCTTAAGTGGTCTTAAAATGACTTGTGGAATTGCTCAAACAGCTGTTAGCTCTCTTAAATCTCCTATGAAGTGATTTCCCTAAAACAAAACCTTGTTTGACTTTTTAAATCGGCTTGTTAGGCTAATTTGGGTTGGGGCTGTGAGAATGTGCATCACCAGGCTAAAGGTGTTGAGAAAATTGTGACTTCAAGTGTCCTTCTGTGTGAGCAGCTTGTAAAGATGCAGTGAAATCATAAAATCAAAGGCCCCATTCAGCCTGGCCTCCAAAAAATAAAGTATTTAAAGTAAAAGGCACAAGTTTTCAGCAGTGCCCACCTCTGCAGCAGGGTGCCCTGGACCATCCATTTCTGGCTGTTTCATAGCATTATAGAACTGACAGGGTTGGAAGGGACCTTAAAGCTGATCCAGCTCCCATGGCAGGGACCCCTCCCACTAGAGCAGGTTGCTCAGAGCCCCATCCAGCCTGGCCTGAGAAACTGCCAAGGATGGGGCTGCCCCCACCTCTCTGGGCACCCTGGGCCAGGCTCTCACCCCCTGCTGGGAAAGAAGAAATTCTTCCTCATGGCTGAGCTGAATCCACCCAGCTCTAGTTCTGATCCATCCCCTCCAGTCCTCTCCAGGGCTGCTCTCAGCCAATCCCTACCCAGCCTATATCAGTGCTAGATCTTAAACCCGTCTGCTCTTTGCCCTCCCCAGGTGTATAAGGATAAACAAGCATCAGTCCAGAGATCCATTGCTGGAGCAAGCATGTGTGGAGAGTAACGTGGACTTCGATAAGCTTGGCTTGCCAAAGGAGATGACACTATGGGTTGATCCGTTTGAGGTGTGCTGCAGGTGGGTTGAGAAGCTGTGGTTAGCACAGGTCAAATGCCCTGTACAAATGTGATCAACCCCCACTCTTCATGTCTGGGGTGCAGCTCAGTGTGCTGCTGGTGCAGAGCTGTGCTAGACCGAGTCCCTTCCAGGTACGGTGAGAAGAACCAGCCCTTCACCATTGCACACTTCGAGGGAGAGGAGAACCCGGAGCTTTCCCAGCAGATCAGCCATGCTGTTGACAGAGCAGCCCTAGACTATCACTCTGGCCTCTCCTCAGATGAGGAGAGCTTCAGCAGGGAGCCCAGAGCCATCCCCACAGTCAGCAATCCCAACAGTGTGTACCAGGTAGGTGGGTGGCTTTCAGGGAGAGCTTGCATCTGCCAGCAAGGGAGGACAGAGATTTAACTGAGGTCCAGGTTAATCTCCTCTGTTTCCCAACCACACTGGGGAAGGATCGTTATTTCTAATTTATTTAAAAATTGGCTCGGACCACGAACAGCGAGACAGCAGCGCTGGCAATCTCCGTGCCAAAGCACTATAGTCTCTTTTCTTTTTTTGTGGATTTTGAGGTGGATGGGGGGTTTCCTGACACAGGGAAAGCAGAGGGAGGAAAGAGAGACCTGGCAGGAGTTGGCCTCTCTGGAGGGGAGGCTGGGAGGGGGATGTGTCTGTGGCATTGATGGGGAAATGGTGGGAGGCTTAAAGGTGGCAAAACCATTGGGGTGGGGCCAGGTGGGTCTGGGTGAGAAGCATGAGGGAGTTAATAAATTATGTATCTAACAAAGCACAGGCAGGACTAGCAATGGTTGTGAGCCAGGCCAAAGCTCCTGCCAGAAGCAGTGTGGTCGCACAGGCCCTGCAGAGGCCACAGGTGTCCAGGCCTCTGGCTGCAGAGAGCACTGGAGCTGGGAGAGAGATGGGGTGACACCATCCTGGGTGTGCCCAGGGGACTCTGCTCTGCCTGCTGGCTGAGCTACAGCAGGAGGTTGAGAGGCAGAGAGCAATGAGGGAATGTGACAGGGAGACAGACTGGGGGAGGCTCCCTACCAGCCCTGAGACAGGGCAGCAGGGGAGGATCCCCTCCTTTCCCCCAGCTAGACTGAGGGAAGTGAAGTGTCGTGCTGGAAACCCTTTAACGTCTCCTTTCTTGCTGTTGTAGTTTGGTGACTACTGCAAGGCACCCGTCCACCCCTGGCCTCAGTATCTCCATAGGAAGGCCTATGTGCCTGAGGGCCCCCCCTATGCCCAGGACAGGGGCTCCAAGGCCTACAGGCCCATGGTGGCTTTCAGCGGCCTGCGGCTTGACCGCTACCACTGGATCAACACCAAGCGCTAGAGCTGGGGGGCTGCAGAGCTCTGAGCTCTGGGCCCCTGCATCAACACCAACCGCTAGAGCTGGGGGGCTGCAAAGCTCTGAGCTCTGGGCCTCTGCATCAACACCACGTGCTAGAGCTGGGGGCTCTAGTCTGGGTGAAGGTTGGCACTGAAGTTTCATTAAAAACAAAGCACTTGCTGTCTCCTCTCTGTCTCTGTACATCTGTATCTCAGGGTTTTTTATGATGACCTTTTAAGTGTTTTATTGATGTTAATATAAGACTGAAAATGAGTGTGAGACGATCTGTGTACGTCAAAAAGGAAATGCATATATCAATAAATCTGCTCCTGCTTTGGTGTTTTTAAAAGCTGGCTTCTATCTGCTCTCACTGCCATGAACTGAGGTAAAGGTGAAATCACAAGACCTGCAAGATAAAATTATCCTTCACATTGCTTTGGAAGAGGGTTCTGCTTCTTCTGTTTCCCTGGCCAAGATATCAAAAGCAGCTGCAGTGACAGCAAAACCTCTGCAGGTTACAGGCAGAATCACTTCTGTGCTCTCAGGGGAGTGAAGCTGTGGATGACTGCCCTGGGACTCCACCTAGGCTTCTGCTTCTAGAGTTACAAAAGTCTTGCTATTTAAATTGCTACCTTGCTTTCAGCCTTGTGAATGAGCCTTTAGTAGGAAAGGGGAAATGCAATCTAGTTTAAAATAAAAATGCAAGATTTATTTTGGCCTAAGCCTTGAGGATAAATGCAGAGGACCAATTTAGAACCAAACCATCCACTTTTCTTTTTCCTACCATTATAACTTTCTGCGGAGGGCTATTTTCTCTTCTAGTGCATTTATTTGTTTTACCAAACAATCTTTCTCCAAGTTGGTTATTTCCAGGTAGTAAGAAAGCAAGTCTTCATTGTCTTTGCTGTTTAAAAACTGGTTTTCATCCTCTATGACATCTACCAGCTCTTCTGTTAACACATCCACTTTATCCTCAAGCTCTGAAGAGGACAAGCAAGCAAAGGATTCTTCAAAGCTAAAGAAGGGGAAAGCAACAGTTAAAATCAGACACTAGAAATGTTCCTGGTCAAGGGCTATTCACAGACTCTTTTGAAAAGTAAACTGAGATAAATTTCACTTGAACTTGACTTCTCTGTTACTGGGAGAGTGAGGGTAGCTTAGAGAAGTAACAAGAGCTGTCTTATTAAAAAGTATTTTTTGTATATTCATTACTCTGTCCCTGTCTGGAGAACACTATAACAGGTTCTTCTATTGAGCCACATGCAAACCCCAAATCTGAGCCTTCAGGGAAGAACACAGTATCTTTGCATGCAGAGGCAGTTAAGGCAGAACAAGGATTTCTTACCTTGTCTGGGCTTCTTGTATATGGCTTTTCCTTTCTGAATGTGAAATGGGCAGAGCAGGTGCTGTGATGCAAGCTGAGGTGGCTTCCTGACTTGCTTCAGTCCTTGCCTCTGAAGGAGCAGCAGCTGCTTTTGAGGTGAGTAGCCCATAGAAGAAACATGAGAGAATAGTGTTTAAATAGCCATTAATTGGTTCCAAAGTGCTGCTGCATCCACAGCCTTCCCCATTCAGCCAAAATCACTGTTTTCCACCAGGAACCAGAGGTGACATGGAATGAGATGGACTGCACTGGGAAACTGTGCTGCTGCATTCCTGATTGACTGGAGCACCAGACAGCTCCACCAGGATCTCATTTCTGTGGGGCATCTGTTCCCTGCAGTGTCCCACTTGTCAGAGAAGAGTTTGGATTTTCTCTGTTTGGATTTTCAAAGCTGAATGGTTCCAACCACATAGTTTTTCTTAATATGTTAACTGACAGTACCTTTTCTCTTCCCTGCTGCCTCAGCTGAGTCACTACTGGTTTTCTCCAGCATCTGAAGCACAGACTGGAGCAGTGGAATGAGGTTTTGTTGGATGACCTGGCAGGTACTATGGGAGATCCCACTCATGCCATAAAATGGGGTTGTCTGATAGTTTTCAAAGCACTGTGGTGACCCAGAGAACAGCACCTGAAATCACACAAAGCAGACAAAGGCCATTTCATGCCTGTCAAAAATGCAACTGGGGGGGAAGAAAAAGATATCCTGGCTTTCTTTGCTTTCTAGTGAACGCCTTATACTGTCAGTTCATAGCCATGCTATGCAAAGGGTCAATAAGACGCTGCAGCATTTTGCCTCAGCAGTTAAAAAGCCTTTTGTCATGGTTATGCTGTTCCAGTCGATTCTAATTTGCTTCTAACCCTGCTGTGGAAAACCTGCATTTGAAAGGGAAATTTGATGGAGCTTTCAAGTGTTTAAGTCTTTGATGTGTACTTTATAAATCAACTTTTGCAATTCTTTTTGGTTATTTTACCACCTAACCAAGGTTTTTGTTGTTTTACAGGGTTCTGGCTCCTGGCAGGAGTGTTCTTGGAGGGGTGTTGTGAGAAGGTGGCAGCTGCTCATGCTTTTGTTGGAAAGCGAGTAGTGGCTGCTTTTTAATTGCCTTAAAGTCAGTACCTTTGCCTGCTGAGTTTGGATATTTGACAAGTCCCTCAGATACTCCAGCTTGGTGTATGCAGTCTCCACATTGGCCTGTTGTTTCAGGAGACATTCCTGAGACTCAGGGGTCAGGGCAAGTGTGACCTGGGAGAAATGATAGAAAATACAAGCCTGAATTGCAAATCCTGGCTCTCGTTTTCCTTTCTTCCTCATCATCTGGCAATCCCTGGCTGCAAAGCTGGTGTCACTGCAACAACTCTGTGTCTGGGGAGCTGCTAAAGAACAGTCGTGGAGGCTACAGATGATGTGAAGAAGGGCCAAAAAATAAAGCAGCTTTCTGGCATAATTTCAATGAAGTCTGTTTGACAGCTGTGCAGTCAGTTAAAAGCTTTGTTTTTACTCCAAGTATTGCTTGAACAGAAAAGGATGGGATCTTCCTGCTCCAGCTCTGTAGCTGTGACTTTAGACAGTAGGTCACATTTATTCCCTCTCAGCTTAGCTCAGCTCAGGAGAATCTTCTCCACTCAGGAAACTACAGGCAAGCACAGTGCTTTTGTCAGGTTTACTCAAAAGCTCAGCTTATGTCTACTCAGCTGTTCTATATCTCCACTGACTTTCTTCCCTAATGAAATCCAGCTTCAATTACCCAGCAGAATGAGACGCTGCTGTTGCCAGAAGTCTGTTGTTGAAAATCTGAGTGTTGGGTGTCTGCAATGAGCAGAGTTTGCAGCATTTCTTTTTGTTGTTATCAAAGGCTGTCATTCCACTTCTATTGCTTTTTGATTTTTCCCTACTGGGACAAGAGGTGGCCAAGTGGGAAAGGGTCAACTCTTATAGTAGTTTCTGGAACTGGAAATATCCCAGTATGCTGTCAGCAGAGCTTTCCCTTTCCAGTGCTCAAAGTGGGGATGTTCAGCCCAATCCAGCAGTGACCTCACCTTTCTGAGCTTCAGCTTTGCTGCTGTCTCAGTGTTTGAGATGTGGCTCCTTTGCTTCACCCTCTCCATCTGCTGCATCTTTAGTTGTTCTTCCTCGAGTCTCACCTTTCCAAGGAACTCCATCAGCTTCTCCAGTGCCTTCCTGATCTCCAACAGGACCTGTGCTTCCTGTTCTTGTTCATCTGTGTCAGCTGCAAACAGCAATTTTTAGCAGTAGCACTCACCTGCTGATCTGGAAATCCACAGAGCAAGTCTGAGGTGATGTTCATTCTCAGTGTGCTTCACACAGCTACACTCTCTCTTTCAGAACATCTCCCTCTGCACTGTGTTGCTTCAGGAGGACATCAGGAGTTCATGAGACAACCTGTCAAAGAAAACATCACAGCAAATGATGTCCAACCCTGCCTCCCTCTCTACCCTTCTGTACCTCTGAACAGCAAGGATAGCTCAGTGGCCAGCTGGCTACTGAAATGTTTTGAAGTTCTCCTCTCCACTTCCCACAGAGAGGATCCCTGGAGCTGATGACACATTTCCTCTATTTCTTTCACTTTTTCCTTGACTTCTATCTGTAAGAAATGGAAGAGGAGAGGGAGTTTGAGACACCATTGCAAACTTGTGAGACAGTGGCCTGTTGTGAAGCTCTTTCTTCTGACAGCTGAGAGCAGCAGGTGGGTTAATTGCATGATGGGTTTGCTTTTTAGCTCTTCAGAGACCACTGTGAATCACATTGTCCTTGTGCAGCCACAGGCTGCCTTAGAATTGTTTGTTATTCTGTTACCACACCCAACACCTTTCCCTCACGCTGCTGCCAGCTGCACTGAAGGAGCAACATCTCCATTTCCAGTTCTGGTTTGCATTGTGCTGGGGACTTGGATTCAGCATCTGTGGTATTGGAACTAGAGATGTGTGAACAAGATGTCTTGAAGGAATTTTTAAAGCACTGTCCTGAAGCCAGCTGCCAAAAGCATGCACCCCACCTTCTGTGCCTCTCCTTTCACAGCACCAAGGGCTTGCAGAAACAGAGAGTCCAGCTCTTGAAGAAGCCATTCTTCCTTTTTTCTTCTGCAATGCCAGTACGTTTGCCTTGAATTTATTTCCTCTTCTAGGAAGTGCAGCTGGAAAGCAATGACAGAGGTAATAGCTCAGAATTGCAGGAAGCTAAAGGAAGATGATAAACTTTATTGAGGCCAGTGATGAATTCCCCATGCAATGTTTTTTGACAGCCTAGGTCCAATTTTGCTGCCACAGGGGGGAATGGTTTGCAGTTCTGAGTGTGCTACAATTCATGTGGAAATGCAGGGTGTGTTTTGAGGCAGGGGAACAATGTAACATAGAGGGTACCAAGATTTGCAGAAGAAAATACAGAAGGGAGAGAAAAAGCAGATACTGAAAGGAGGAGAGGTAAAATGACATACATATATAGATAGGTATATATTATATAATATATATATATATTTCAGGTCATCTTGTACTATAAGAAAATACTACTTGTGGGGCACAGAAAGAAGTGGAATTTCCTCTCAGTAGTGGAAAAGCATCAGCAATCAAATTCCCAAAGATCTCAAACCTGCAAGTAAAGATATTTTGCTGGAGTTGTAATTACCAGCTCTGGATCTGTAGCTCTTCTTGGTAAAGCTCCACGAGACTGAACAGTAGGAATGACATTGTTTGTCCAGGGGTTGGTCTGAGCACCTATCACAGGCCCAATTTCACCTGTAATTGGACTTACAGCTCTGGCCCCAATGGTGATGGGGACAAGGCCTGTGGATAAAGAAAAAAACCCTCAGTTTAGAATTTAGAGCAAGAATTCCAGCTGCAGCCCTACAGAATGGCTTTTATTGTAGTCCAAAAGAAACTGGCAGTGATTTCAAATCATCTAATACAAAGCAGATTGAATTCTCCTGAGCTCTAGATGCATTGTGCCAAGTGTTGGACTGAGGCACTGCAGAGCTGCACCTCCAGACAGCATCTATCCATGGCTCCAGCCCTCAGGAAAACATCAGAATGCTTCTCCTAAAGAGTGCAGTGGCTTTTTGAAGGGCTGAAAGCCACAGTTTCAGCTCGTAGCTCTCCTTTGGAAGGATGATTTCCTCACTCTGCAAAGAACATGTCCTTGTCTTATGATTCTTTACATCACCTGATGCCTTTTCTCTGCTCTACCTTTTCCATTCCTGTCCTCCATGGTTCCTGCCAGGGGGGAAGGCTGCCTGGTATTCCAGTCACACTCTATTCCCAGTATTGGCACCATCAGGCCAGAGCCACCAGGATCTGGGATTTTCATTCCAAACACTGCAGGCATCCACATCTCTGTGCCAGGATATTTGATCACACCTGGTTTGTCCAAAAAACCAAAAAAGGAGAAACATAAGCCATTGAATAGTCTTGGAAAGAAAAGATCTGCTTTCAGTTTCAGAGCCTTCCAGGGTTATTTCTCCCTGCTCCCTGCAGGGGGGCTGCACTAGATGCCCTTTGGAGGTCCCTTCCAGCCCTAAACATTCTGTAATTCCTACAGCTTCCAACTAAGGGCTGGCTGAGCTCATGGTCAGTCTGCTGGAGTGGCTCTTGTGACACAAACCTCCCTAGAGGTGCTGGTGTGTTGGCCACATCCCATGATGGCACTGGGTGACTTGCTGCAGCCTTCAGTGACATGACACCTGCTCACCCCTGGGAACAGGCTGCTCCTTCTACACCTACCCAGCTTCCCACCACTCCTCTTGAAACTCGAAGCTATTTCTTGTTTCCTCTCCAGGCTCTGCAAGCGGTGCGTTGTGTGATACAGCCTCCTGCGGAGAGCATCCTTCACCTCCTGCGCCGAAGCCTCCAGCGCTGCCAGGCTGGCTGCTGCTAGAGCGGGATGTTCCCGAAGCGCTGCCTGCAGCTGCCGCAGAGCGGTGAGCGCACGGCTCAGTGCCCGCAGCACAGCCCGGGGACTTCCCCTGCCGGGCAGCACCGCCCCTTGCCCGCCTTCAGCGCCGCCGGCCCCGAAGCTTCTCCCGCTCAGCGCCTCGGGGAAGGGATCTCCAAGAAGCATCAGGTCTCCTGAAGGACCCGTCAGCCCACCTAGAGGTACAACTTCTCCTGCAGCCAGGGAGAGATGAGATGCAGGGCACCAGGTAATCGTCACTATGGTCCAGTCCTTCCCACTCAGAGGAAGCAGAACCAGGTCTCATGGGACACATGGGTGGGGGGAAGTTTGAAGCTCTTTAGAAAATGAATGGATTTAATCATGTTCTTAAATGATCTTCTCAAGCAGAAAGTCAGAGACCCAAGATCTCCTTTTCTTTGGGTCTCATCTATCTTCTAACAGAGGTTGTAAAAATAGAGCTATGTGAAAATGCTGTAAAAAAATCACAGACTGGCTTAGGCTGGAGCTTCAGCACACCTCTGAGCCTCTAACCAATGCACTTCATGATGCTTTTCATATTTAAATGGAGCAACTGGGCCATCTTTGAAAGTCAAATCAACTCCAGTAGTTTGTTATAGCTAATGATGACCTCAGATGTTTCTCCCATTTCTCTCCACAGTTTTTGACCTTCAGAGGGACAAACTGTAAACTCAAAGCCTCAAAAACAGGAGACTGC
>VYZU01020659.1:2752-20967 GCA_013401355.1 Ceyx cyanopectus | reverse complement strand
CTGTTCTAGTTTCCTTGTCTAATGGCTGAGCCTGTCTCCCTTATTCCCTTTCTCTTCCCCTTTGGAGAGGGACAGGGGTTAAAAAGACCAGCTTATCATTTAGCAAGGATCCAGAGCAAGCATGATGAGAAGTTTCTAATAATTACTGATTTTCAGAAGACTGGGTTTTGATGGTTTCCACTTTGCCAGGTCATTGGGAACCAAACAAGTTGCTTAGATCCCCTTCTAGAGCTTGTTAATTAATCAACTGAATTAGATCTCTCTTCTCTCAGAAAATTACTATGTTACTTGATGTTTTCTCTGCTACAGAGAAGAGTTTAAGACAGACATTTGCAACTGTTAGTTGGTGTAACTGTTGTGCAGTATGAAGAAATGCCACTTCATTGATCAGTATATAGAGTTTCACCTTTCCATCGTAACAACATATGGAAAAGCTGTATGTATCTCTCTGGATTTCACATTTAACAGCTTCTTACCATGTCATACTTGAAGAAATGAACTATTTTCTTCCTAACAACTACCATCTGAAAATCAAAACTTTAATGATGTCTTATTACTAAGATATGCATTTTAGAAACTGAAAAGGCACTATTCTGAACTTGGTAACAGAGCCCATGGTGATTACAGGCACCTCTGACATTCCTGTGACTGAGCAGCCTCAAAAAGCTGTTATGGAATGTTGCCCTGTGCTTCTCTCTGCTCCACCAGTGTGGTAATTTATTATGAGAGTCTTCTCCCAGGAGAGCTTTTTTCCCCCCTTTTTTTTCATGTCTCACAAGAGCAGCTGTACAAAGCAGGAGAATCTCTTGCCTGCTCTGAAAACCATAATAAGCCTCTTGATAACAGGAATACATCAGGGCTGGAATGGTGTTTTAACAACGTGTGTGCATAGTGGGGAATATCCTTATGTGCAGAGTTGTGGATGCCTGAGGACCTCCACAGCACAGTGCTGAACCTGGAAGCTAAACTATTGTTTACAATGGACCTGTTGGCCTAGATGATGGTACTGATTCATCCTATACACCGTGTCCTTTCTAGGAGTGCAATTCTTTTTTAGAAGTGATGGTGTCTCTGGGCAGTGGATGTCAAGATGCTTGGTGGGTGTGGAAAGCTCCATGAAAACTGTGTTGATGTCACCCCAGCAGAGCTATTCCTGCAAACTCAGCAAAGGAAAAAGAAATGGCAATTTTGAGTTGCAGAACTACCCTGTCTTGGGTGTTGGACTCAAAGATCTCCAGGATCCCTTCCAACCCCTGACAGCCTGGGACTTCCTTAACCATTTCCAGTAAGAAAAATGCTCTATCTCCTGCACTTAAACACCAGCAGTAATGTTAATTCAGAAAGTCTTGATGTTTGAATAATGTAGTGAACTTTGCTAGATTTAAATCAAACTTTGAGCGTTGCTCTGTAATCCAGTTTGATGAAGTGATGCATTTTTTATCCTTTGCTAGGCTGGCATCACTCAGCCACTTTAACATTCTGATCAAGATCCTGAAATACTGTATGTTCACAAAATACCAGTATCATTTGTATAAGATGAAAAGAAGCAGGATTACAGTAGATTTTAGAAGTGGAGACTGATGAATCCAGTAAAGGGAGATAATTCTTCAAAACCACAATCAGAAAACAGGATGAAAAAGTCACAGTTTTGGGTTTTAAAACGCAATGGCTGTATGGAATGAAGAGTCATCATTTAAGTACAACACCCATGAATAGCCACACTGTAAATTATGTAATGAAACCAAAAGCAGAATGCAGCTTAGCTAGTCCCCAGAAGGAATAAGACATATATAATTTCAAAAGAAAAAGAAATAGTTCCAGCACAACAGTATCCAGAGGAACCAACCCCAAGAGAGAGTGAGTCTTCTAGCTGGTAGCTTGGTGATAATTATAGCAAAAAGAAACATCAAATATTCATTTCAGTGTCTGTCCCCAGAGGAAGAAGAGGCACAAACAGTGAACTGTGGAAACAAAATTCAAGACAAGTCTTTGTCAACGAAACACACCTTGTATGAAAAGAGAGAACAGGGACAGACCAAAATTGTTCCTTTTCTGCATTACTTCTGCACATATAGCTGTGCTCTGGCTGCTCTGACCCAGAAAGAGTTGGAAAGTCAGTATCAGGAACTAATTAAGGAATGTGAAGTTTCTCAACATACATTATTTACTTCAGAGAACAAGATAGGAATTTCTAGCTGAGTTCATCTGCAGCAGGAATTTCCCTTAAGTCTCCTGCTGCCCTGGTTAGTGGAGCTTGCAGCAGAGGATTGTTTGTGGGGATGGATGATCTGGCATTTCTGTGCATCAGCAGTTTGCCTCCTGGCCCTTTACTGGAGGGTTGCTCCAGGATGTCATTAATTCAGCTCTTAGACACTGGCACCATCGTTTCAAACCCAAGACAGCTGCTGGTCAGAAGGCTGCAATCTTCTCTAGAAATCTGTATTTATTGAGAGAAAGAAGTTTTGGGGCATTCCCTATCCTACCTGCCTGACACAGTGCATGTAAGGAGATGTTTCTTGAACAACCTAACAGCACAATTCTCGTGTAGGGACATAGCTAGAAAAGTGATTAGAGAGATCATCATTTTGATGTCTGTGTTAACTGAAGCAGGATACCAATGAAATTTCAGCATGACGAAAAGAAAAAAAGAAAAGAAAAGGAAAAGAAAAGGAAAAGAAAAGGAAAAGAAAAAGAAAAGAAAAGAAAAGAAAAGAAAAGAAAAGAAAAGAAAAGAAAAGAAAAGNTAACTCCTTGCAATCTCCACCACTGTATAATAAATCAGATTAATGATAAGTTAAATAGTTCAAAATGTCTCTTTTTTTCTTTTCTGTTTTGTTGTTTGTTTTTATTTGTTGGGTTTTTTTAACCCAGGCTAAGGTCAAGCAGTTCTTCAGTAGTTTCAATGTTTTGGTTTTGTTTTGCTGGGTTTTTTTTGTGGCTTTTTTTTGTTTTTGTTGTAGTTGTTTTGTTTTTAATCTAAAGGAACTAGATACAGGTAATAAAAAAGAAAAACCTCAACCCTACATTTTAATGTATATTGTTAATTGCAGATAATTTAATTAACAGCAAATTCTTCCAATTTCCCTGTGTGTCTTTTAAAGTACTAAAGTCTCAATTTTAGGTTCATTAACAAAAAAAAAAGGAAGGGGTGATGTAAAGACCAATTGAAGTGCAAGTGAATCTGGAGCGAGTTCTACTAGTTTTGAAATATTCAAAGCTTGTTACTTTGCTCTGATGACTTTTAAGGAAGAACTGATTTGCATGTGAGTTGTAAACATTCCCTAGCAAACAAATATATATTCTAAAATAGGATTGCTGAAACTTAATACTTTAGACAAATAGTGCAGAGTTAATGGTGTTGAACTTTAAATAGCTATGTATATAGGGATATATAAATATATTTTATATATCTATATATATATAATTTATATATATATAAATTTATAATAAATTGTGGGAGTGTAGACAAAAATTGGCAGCAGAGTAGAAATAAGACCGAGTCTGTCCACATGCATCTTACTCTTCAGAACTAGAGGTAAAAATGTATTCCTGAGATGATGACAAAGAGATTTTGTAATCCACTGATCTTTTTCAAAATACTGACCTCTCCATCCAACTACAACATCTCTGATCTGTGCCAGTTAGTGCCAGTAGGAGGGAAATTTTGCCATCCTTTTATTTCACACTCCAGCAACAGCAGGTGGACAAGGTTAGTTTTGCTGAGCTTACCAGCCTCAAACAGCTTCTTCTGTCTGCCATGATCAGGAGAAGGCACAGCAGAAAATGGTGTTTGGCTTTCGTTTTGAGCTCTGTCTTCTCCTAAAGTGGGAATGGTGCTGCAATAATATGTTAAAAATGGAGCTTTGATTTTATTTTGAATTTGTTTGGGCTGGATATGAGCACAAACAACACGGCCATTCTAAAACTGTTACAAAATTGGGAAGAAAATGAAGTCAGTTTTCTTCCTTCTTGGAACTGAGTTTTGAATATGGAAATAAGCACCATCAATCAGAGAAAAAAAAAACCAACATCTAAAATCCTTTCCTTCAATACCAATCTCCAGAGCTATGAGTTTCCAAGAGAGGGGCTTCTGCTTCCCACATGACAGATGCTCTGTCTTAGATGCTCTGACTTTTCTGCAAATCTCACAGAGAGCCCGAACCACCCTTGTATTTGAGGAAAAGAAAAAGATACATTCTTCAGGAAAACAAAACAACAGGAACAAACAAAATTCACCTTTAAGAACAGGTTCATCAATACATAGATACTCCAAACCCAGAAGAAATTGGTGAACAACAATTTTCCCAAATTGAACAGGGTTTGCAGTCAAGGATCAATAAACACATTTCTTTCTGACCATTACCCCGGACCTCAGGCTTCAGAAACATGGTCCCTATCAGAGAAATGTACCCCATTTATCTGTACTTCTTAAAACAACCTGGGGTTTGGGGGTGTCTGCAGCTGCTCACTAGAATGAACACACATCTCAGTCAAACTGTGTGCAAAACTCTTCACTGAGCAACCACTGGTCATAGTGAGGAAACATGAGAATGTACAAATCCCACCTCATATGCTTCTTGTAAATTCCACATATTAATTCCTACACAATTCAACATAAATCCTGGATTAAATCTCAAAACTGTGAGTATTACACAGCAAAGCAGGTGCACATGAATCTAAATTATCTTTTTATTCATTATATTTTGGTTGAAGTTTCAGCAACTGCATTTCTGTCACTTACAGTGAAAAACAGTCAAAAAGGTATTCAATATTAAGAATTATTTTTAAGTCAAACAAACCAAAGCTAATAAAATATTTTCACTGTAAAAGTTCCCATCCTCAGGTGTTAAAGGAGAAAAAGAGCAAGTGCAGAATAGGGCAACAAGGACCAGCAAAGGTCCATAAGATCTTTCTGTGAACAGCTACTGAAGGGAAAATGAAGGCAGGAGGGCAACAGAGCTGGGGAAGGGCCTGGAGAAGAAATCTGGTGAGGAGCCATCGAAGGAGCTGGAAGTGTCCAGTGTAAGGAAGAGGAGGCTGAGGGGAGCCCTCCTCACTCTCTACAGCCCCTGCCAGGCCATTGCAGAGAGGCTGGTGCTGGGCTCTGCTCACAGGGCACTAGTGACAGAAGCAGAGGGGATGGATTCAGCTGCTCCAGGGGAGGGGCAGACTGGGCAGGAGGGAAAAGAGCAGCCAGAGGCTGGCACAGGCTGCCCAGGGAGGGGGTTGAGTCCCCAGCCCTGGGGGTGTTTCAGGGTGGTTTGGATGTGGGTTTGAGGGCCATGGTTTAGGGGTGAACTGTGTAGAGTAGGGCTGATGGTTGGGCTGGATGATCCCATGGGGCTTTTCCAACCTGAATGATTCTATGTTTATGATTTTAGGACAAGAACTCTTCCTGAGTAACAGGATGACAAAGGAAATGCAAGAATTGATTATAAAATTCTTGGGGCAAGATAGGATGAGGAAAAGAGGGCAACAAGACAAGCTAACAGCGGAGAGGTTGGAAACAAAAGGTGTGCTTTTTCCTTCAACATGCAACTACACAGAACCAAGGATGGAGATGATGACAAATAGCATGTGGATTGAGAAAACAGGCAAATTAATGGTGCAGGGGGGGAAAAAGGAAGTTTCTCTTGTCCTGTTAAATTCAAGGAGATGACATTTGACTCATGAAGCACCTGGTTCATCACTTGCTGGGAGATGATTAAAATGAAACTACCACTGCATCTCATATGCTTTCATTGTTACTCTGACTTGGTGTGGGTGTGTTTTCCCAGGAGAGAGCATGACCTGTCATATTTCTGTTCAAAGATATCAGAAAATAGCAGTAAATAGCACATGCTATCTCCTGTATACACAGTCCTCCAGGCTGAAGTGGCTGCAATACACTCTGCCTGTGGCTGTTCCCAAAGCTGTTGGATCATTTCAGGTGCAGTTCCATCCTGCCTGTGAGGCAGACATGCCCAAGTTTCACCAGATGTTTGAGGATACACTTGTATATAGATAAAAAATAAAGATAAAAAAAAACCCCAAAGGATAAATTGAATTGTTGCTCATTTTACTTGGCATGTATAAAAGAACATGAGACTAAGAGAACTAGAAAATGTTTTTAATTAAGTAATCAGTATCTGCACTGAGTCTGAAGTTATTTACTGAAAATAAACTCCCTGGGGGTTTTAAATCAAAATAATTGAACAAACATACACAGTCTCAAGGCAAAAATGTTACCTTTTATCCCAAGCAGATGAAAACCCACAAGAATCGAGGACCATCACTTTGTTTAGATCCAAAACTAAAATCACTTCAACAATTGTGGGAATTCACTGAGAAGATCACTAAGCAGGGCAATGTCTTGTGATTGAAAACAGGATTTTTACCATAAGTTTTTCCAGTTCTTTGCCCTTTGTCACCATGACCAGGGGAGAATAAAAGAAACCAGTGTGAGTATCCAGAATGTTTTTTCTATGCCAGTCATACCTGAAATACACCTCGTAATACAGATTTTGCTGTTGTTGTGTTTGGTTTGGTTTGGGTTTTTTTGATCTGCGGCTACCAGAAGAAAGTTAAAAGCAGCAAAATTAGATGAAGAGAAGAAGCACTGCCATCACTCACCAGACAGATCCACATCTTTGCAGGTGGCACTGGGACTTCCATTCAAAAGCTATAACAATTCAAAGATCATGAAATGCTTTAGCAGCATGATGGCATTTTCAGTTTCCATCCTGACAAAAATATAACCCAGGACATTCCAGGGTTTCAATATTATTGAAAGCACCTGGCAATTTAAAATGCTTTCAGAAGCTTTCTGCAGAGACACTGGCTAGATGGGAAGCAGTGAACTGTTAAAGAGGTGAGAAAAGAAATATGCAGAATGATTCAGAAGATAAATTTTCTTCTGAGTGTACCCAAGGCTGTTTAAGAACAGCAGAGGTATTAGCAGATGCCTACTCATTCTTGCACCAGGGAATTGAGCTGCTGCAAACTGTATTACAACACACAGAGGGATGGTTTTCCATTGGAAAAGTAAAAAAAATTGGAGAAGCAGCAAAATAAGATGAAATAAAATGGACTTTTATCACCCTAGATTATGATGTTTCCATTTATCATATGTGAATGACAAGGAGAAGAGACAAGTGTAAAATAGGCAGGAGTAAATAACTCTGATTGCATAGTGACAGGGAAGGTGTGGATTCTGTCACAGTCCATTTTAAAATCAAGGCCATAGAATCATAGATTTGTCCATAGAATTTCCAATCCTATTCCAATAGGGTTGGAAAGGACCTTAAAGTTGCTCCAATTCCAACCTCCTGCCATGGCAGGGACACCTCCCACTAGAGCAGGTTGCTCAGAGCCCCATCCAGCCTGGCCTGAGAAACTGCCAAGGATGGGGCTTCCTCCACCTCTCTGGGCACCCTGGGCCAGGGCCTCCCCACCCTCCTGGGGAAGAAATTCTTCCTCATGCTTGATCTGAATCCACCCAGCTCTAGTTTTCATCCATCCCCTCCAGTCCTGTCACTGTCCCACAGCCTCAAAAGTCCCTCCCCAGCTTCCCTGGAGCCCCTCCAGATACCATGTGCAACTGTAGTTTGCTAGCAAACCAACCAGCAGAGAGTAAGAATAAGTTGGTGTCTGTTTCAGGAGTTGAACATTGCAATCAGAATGTAAGCATGTTCTGAAAACCAAATGTGCATTGGAAAGAAAAGTTATGGTACAGAACACTGGATACAGAGCACATTCTATTTCTATCCAGTATTAATAGGGCATAGGGGAAAGAAAAAATGAAATTAGTATAAGCTGGTAAAGTTCTTAAGAACTCGATATTTGATTCTGTAGAATCTAGATCTGCTCTGACTGCCTTTCTGACTTCTGAGAAGGCAGGTTCAGTCTTTAGCACCCATAGGCACCAACCAGGGTACTAGCAGGGTACCTCCTGACCCATCTAGCCCAGAGATGCTCTCACAGCCTCACGCTCCTGTCTGGAAAAGCTGGCTAAGCTCTCTGGGGAAGAGGATGCCTTAGAAACCATCAAAAAAGCAGGGTGACAGAAGATGTAAGATTTCCATATATGTGTCTTTATCTTCTTTATGCTCTGAGATCTTGATGAAGGTTCTTACTTCAGGTGATGTGGGGTTCACCAGTTCTTCTCACTGCAGTGTGTTTGCTCTGTAACAGGGTCCAGTCATTACTCTCTGGCCAAACCTTAGTATGTTATATGATGGTTTTCCTTACAGAAGTTGCTCATTCCTTAAACAGCACTGAAAACTATTTCTGTCTTGCCTTATTGCCCACACAAAACAGAGATTTCTGTGCTTAATTCTCCCCTTTTTCCTCAGGTGTCTTTTGGATAGATGTTCTTGCATTAGTGCACTCTTATGGTTTATCGTTTGTCTTCTTTTTTGTTCTCTTCTGAATTGGATAACTAGATTTCTTCAGCTCCAACATCCTGCTAAAGACGTGTCCAAAATACTTACTCTGTTTGTCNTAGGGGAAAGAAAAAATGAAATTAGTATAAGCTGGTAAAGTTCTTAAGAACTCGATATTTGATTCTGTAGAATCTAGATCTGCTCTGACTGCCTTTCTGACTTCTGAGAAGGCAGGTTCAGTCTTTAGCACCCATAGGCACCAACCAGGGTACTAGCAGGGTACCTCCTGACCCATCTAGCCCAGAGATGCTCTCACAGCCTCACGCTCCTGTCTGGAAAAGCTGGCTAAGCTCTCTGGGGAAGAGGATGCCTTAGAAACCATCAAAAAAGCAGGGTGACAGAAGATGTAAGATTTCCATATATGTGTCTTTATCTTCTTTATGCTCTGAGATCTTGATGAAGGTTCTTACTTCAGGTGATGTGGGGTTCACCAGTTCTTCTCACTGCAGTGTGTTTGCTCTGTAACAGGGTCCAGTCATTACTCTCTGGCCAAACCTTAGTATGTTATATGATGGTTTTCCTTACAGAAGTTGCTCATTCCTTAAACAGCACTGAAAACTATTTCTGTCTTGCCTTATTGCCCACACAAAACAGAGATTTCTGTGCTTAATTCTCCCCTTTTTCCTCAGGTGTCTTTTGGATAGATGTTCTTGCATTAGTGCACTCTTATGGTTCCTCCTTCACCTCATCTTTACATACCTGTCCAATTGGAAGTTCATCCTCTCAGGTGTCATTTTGAAGCACAGAACTCTCAAGAGACTTTGCTACACATCACTAGCTTCCCTACCAACACCTTGGCTTATATTCAGATATGTTTGATATCTTATGTGCCACTCTTGAATGACCTCACAAATGGAAACCAAACCAACAAAACTAAAGCTCAAACTCTTTCTGTAAACACAATAAAAAAACCTTCCTTCCTTCCTTCCTTCCTACCTACCATCCTTCCTTCCTTCCTTCCTTCCTTCCTTCCTTCCTTCCTTCCTTCCTTCCTTCCTTTGAAATGTTTTTGATAGAATGAGAATGTCTTTAATCTAGGATTAACCTTTTTGCTTAAAAATAATGTGTTCTAAATAAAAAAACCCAACCCTTTATGCCCTATAATCTGATTACAATTAATAAGTGTGGACAATGCCCTGTATCAGTCAAAATCACCACCACCTTCAGCTGATGCCTAGTCATAAAACCATGCTTCAGTATTTAGCTAATACTTGAAATCTGCATCCCCAAAGCATACAATTAGACTTCAATATCTACAACATGTCACAGGGGTTCTTACTGTCCAAAAGTTGCTGTAAAAACAGAACATTCTTCAGTGCAGTTGAACAGTTCCCTTGGTAGACTCTTGGACATTTGACAACGTTAATATCACATACACAGAGCAAAAATACTAATTAAAGGAGGATGGACCAAGAGAATTGCAATGTATTGCACAAGGCATGTTCCAAGACAAGCATTAGTTAAGGTTCTGGAGAAAAACATGACTGAAATGAAATTGTGAAGAAAATTTGCATGTTTCATTTTCTACTTTTACTGAAGACAGACCTTCCTCTTCAACTATCTTTCAAACTTAGGTTCCATAAAATCTCCATCTAGATCATTCACTAGCCAGCAAAGTCTGAAAAAGCCCAAAATAACACGTGATGGGTTAAAATCAAAAGGAAAATGGGGTAGTCAAAGGAAACAACTGGTTGAAATTGGCTCCATTGAACTATCTTTAGATATTATTCTTTTTAATGGTTTTACTTCACTATTCTTTGTGTTACTAACCTGTACCTTCATCTAGCCTCTAAACTTCTGTCCTGTTCAGTCTCTGGGTATTCTATAAACTGTTTAATTCTGCCTTTCTCTAAGTATATTTTTTCCTCAGTCTAACTTATATGAAGAGGCCAACTCTAGGAAGCCTAGGTTTATGAATAAGAATGGATATTTCTGTTTCTTCTCCGGCTCTCTAGACAACACTTTCCAGCAGAGTACTTCCCTTCTCAACTATTAGAATTATTCTCACAATATATGTAAATTTTTGTCCAAAAAACCGTGGACCCACTAAACTATGTTCAGTTATGCAAAGAAACTAGCAGAAAAGTAGTGTGAGAAGACAGTCCTAATATTGATCCTCCCCCCGCCAGCCCACTGGAGGCAGCAGGAGGAGGGGCAGGGAAAGATGGGATGTGTGGTGCTTAATTACCAACCCTTTGATCTTCTGTAGTGTCAGACAGAGCTGTGGACCTGTTGTGTCAGAGGGAAGGGCTAGCCAAAGGACATTTTTCTTTAGAATATCTGTCAATTCAGATAGCAGAGGTCTTGTGCTTCTTCCCTCTGCTAGTCTTCTACAATCTTTTGAAGTATTGGAAAGGACATATGCATCTCTTTATTATTCTAATTGTGAAGGTGTGGATGTTAAAGGGTAGTTAAGGACTCACATCTCTAATTCTCCACCTCTCCATGGGGACTGGTGATTTCTCCTCTCTGGCAGCACAATCAATTTTATTCATTAAAAAGAAGAAATATTGAAAAGTATGAGGGAGACATGGAAATAAAATGCATAACTACCTTGTCGTGATGAAATGCCCAGGCATTCTCAGTTTAAGTATTACTTATTTATTAAACCCTTTTTTCTTCAAATTCTTCCTGTACTCTGGCACAGCCCAGAAAATCCTGCCTGTTGTATGCTCAGCCAGCTCACAATGCCCCAAGCTGAACTAAGAACTGTGTAATACTGCAACTACTTCAGTATTCCTCCAAGGTTTTAGATGAGAAAGAAAGTCCCTTCTATTCTCTTCTGCAATTACAGAGAAGTTAATAGCATCTACGTTCTCCACTGCAATCCTTTCCAGGCAGGAAAGAGAACACCTCTGCAGGCTCCATTTGTAGAACATATTTATTTTGTTTTTAACTGTAACAGATGTTGCTGATCTCAAAGAATCTTGCTGGGTGAGAATCTACCATCATGTGGGGTAGTTGGGGGAGTTTGGGTTGTATGTTCTCCCAGTTCAAAAATGGTTTGATTAGGTGAACTTTTGATTTATAGTTTATGAGTTAATTTATAGTTGAGTTAAATCTACCAAATCCCAATTGATCATCTTATGATAAAACACCACTGCTTTACTAACAACTGCTATTGCTGAAATAATTTCTTCTGAACATAGGAGTTTATTTTATGATATTAATTCTACGAACTCAGGATTCAATTGCCTGTCTAAACATTAGCAAAAGGCACATCAGAGCTGGTATTGAGGGTACTGGTGAATAAAGTGATGTCAACAGAGCTTTATGGCTCTTTGTGTGGTATTTGGAGGGAAGGACAGAGCCCTAGATCTGGTCTGCAGGTTCACAAGTGTTAGGCTACCCAACAGTATCTGGCTCTATGTCTTAATGCCACTCAGTTGCTTTCAACCAGCAAAAACTGCAATGAAGATCATAGAAGTTAGGAGGTAATAGTAAATTGTTAGCCACTTCTTCATCTTTGCAGTTAACTGCAGGTGAGAAGCAATTTCTGCCTCTAAATTTTCATGGCATAGCCCCTTTTTTGTGCCAGTGCTCATACTGTTGTCCAAACTGACACTAAATGATGACTTGGGAAAATGAGCTTCTCCAAACTGTTATCGTTGTTTTCTGAAGCTCTTTGGAGTGAAATATTCCTATGTTGCTATCTGGCAACCAAGAATGATGTCCTGTAGGCTGCCAGAAATACTTAAATCCTGCAAAATAAACAGCTAGGCATTCTGCTCTCTATATAACACTCAATTCAACATTCATTGAAGTCAACAAAAGGTTTCTGCTCAGCTTCATTGCTCCAGAATAGAGTCTAATAATGGAGCTAAATAGACAGAAGTAGAGCTGACAGAGGACTGAAAATTATTGTTATGTTCTTAAAACTTCTGCAAACTTCCTGAAAATCAAGCAGCAGTTGTAGTATAACAAATGCAACCCATAAAAGCTGAAGTTGTGCTATTAAATATGTCAAGTGTGATGTAGTACGTTTTCATAATGTAATATTTTGACTGTCAGACAAAAAATAAAAAGGGCCAAAGTCTGAAAATCACAGTTTTACTATTAAGCAAATTCAAAACATAAGAACAGTCAGTTTTGGAATTAAATAGATCCGTCTATGGAAATACACCTTTGCTGCAGTTTCATCTGCTACTTACTTACCTCACTATATTAAATGTATTTTTAGGAAAATAAAACAAAACCAAACGGATAAAAATTATTAACATACTTTTTCTTCTCTGTTCTTTAAAATAACAGAAAGACTGAAAACTTTGACATTTTGTCAAAAAAATGATGAGACAAAAAAAAAATGTTCATGTAAATTCTGCCTGTTAGGAGAATAATCACTTTTAAGTCTTAAAAAAATTCATACAAATCAAAATTTAAAGACAATTTTTTTTTTAATGAAAGTTTGGAATTTCACTTGATTGTTATTTCTTCTGTCAGCTCAATATTGTGATGCTGCTAAATCTGTGGAGAGTTCCACTTGTAGAGGATAACTTCACAGTTTTCTAACATTTGAAATTTTGTCTGCTGAGCCTTGAAATTCCTCAACAAATGGCATGTCCTGAGTCTCAATCCCAACTGCTATTTGGCTTCCTGAGAAAGTAAGAGAAAGAGATACTGGAAGGTGTCAGTGGTGGTGTCAACCACGACTTTTGTGTGTCCAGATGGCATGATCCAAGCAGGCAGAGTTTTGCCACAGCCACCTGGAGGGTTGTGTACTCAAACTGTATAATCAGTCAAGGTAAACCAGGGGATAGAAGTCCTAAAGTTAAGCTTAGGAATTGGGAATCACCTCTCTGGAAGCTACCACGACATAGTGGCCATTACTGGACCTTGGGGGGATGGATCCTACGAGTGGTCTGGAGTGTGGCCATCGATGGCCACAGACTGTTCAGGAGGGACAGGAGGGGAAGGAGGGGTGGTGGTGTTGGCCTCTTTGTTCAGAAACCCATAGGCTGTGAAGAGCTGTCCCTTAAGAACAGCCACGAGAAGGCAGAAAGCTTATGGGTAAGAATCAGGAATCAAAGTGACAAAACCAACCTTGTGGTCAGTGTCTACTCCTGGCCACCTGATCAAGGGGGCATATTGATCAAAGAATTATCAGAGTGGAAGGGACCTTAAAGCTGATCCAGTTTCAACCCACTAGAGCAGGTTGCTCAGAGCCCCATCCAGCCTGGCCTGAAAAACTGCCAAGGATGGGGCTTCCTTCACCTCTCTTGGCACCCTATGCCAGGGTCTCACCCCCTCATGGGGAAGAAATTCTTGATGAGGCCATCTCACTCCAGCTCCAGGAGACATAGCGCTCACAGGCTCTCATCCTACTGGGGGTTTTCAACTACCCTGATATATGTTGGAAAAAAATGCATGGCAAGCTGTAGGCAATTCAGGAGACTCCTGGAGTACCTGGATGACAACTTCCTAAGGCAGGAATAGACACCCCTACCCAAGGGGATGCAACACTAGACCTGATGGGCACAAATGCCAGTGAACTCATCAGGGACATCAAGGCAGAAGGCAGTCTGGGCTGCAAGGTTCATGCATTACTGCAGTTCACTCTCCGAAGGGGTTATAAGGGAGATGAAAAGCAAAGTCAGGACCCAAAATTTTAGGAAAGCAAACCTCCAGCTCTTCAAGGAGTCAGTCAGTAAAGACTCCTTGGGAAATAGTCCTTAGGGACAAGGGAGGGGAGTAGAGCTGGCAGATTTTTAAGGATGGTTTTCATAGAACACAAGAGCTCTCAATTCCCAGCTGTAGGAAATAGGGTAGGGAAGGAAAGAGACTAACATGGTTGAGACCTGCTGGGCAAACTAAAAGGCAAGATGAGACTGCACAGGCAGTGGAAGGGACAAGTATCCTGGGGTGAAGACAGGGGCATTGCCTGGTTGTTTAGGGAAGAGGTGAAGAAGGCCAAGGCACAGCTGGATCTGAACTTAGCAAGAGATGCAAAGAAAAGCAAGAAGGGCTTCTCTAGGTCCACAAACCAGAAAAGAAAGGTCAAGGAAGGCATAACCCTCCCTAAGGAGCAGCCATGGTGAGTTAGTAACAACAGAGGAGGAGAAGGCCAAGGTCCTGAACAATCTTTTTGTCAATTTCCAATGGCAACTTCTCTCCACACAGATCTCAAGAGGATGACCCAGGAGACTGGGATCAGAGTGATAAGTCCCTCCTGCAGCCAGTGAGGACGAGGCTTGTGAGTACCTGAGGAACCTTAATGTACACAAGTCCATGGGACCTGATGAGATGCACCCCAGAGTACTGAAGGAATAGGCTGATGGAGTTGCCAAGCCACTGTCCATGATATTTGAAAAGTCCTGGCAGTCAGGTGAGTCCCCTAGTGACTGGGAGAAGGGAAATCAACCCCATTTGTAAAGAGGGTAGGAAGAAAAACCTGGGAACTACTGACCTGTCAGCCTCACCTCTGTGCCTGTGAAGGGCATGGAGCAGATCCTTCCAGAAGATATGCTCAGGCACATGGAGGACAGGGAGTTGATTCAGGAGAGTCAGCACGTCTTTACCAGGGGCAAGTCCTTCCTGACCAATCTGTTGGCTTCCTATAGTGAAGGAACTGCATGAGTGGACAAGGGAAGAGCTGTGGACATTGTCTATCTTGACTTCACCAAGGCCTTTGACACCGTCCCCAGAGCCTTCTTTCAAAGCTGGAGAGATCTGGGATTGATAGGTGGACTGTTCAGTGGATGAGAGTGGTGGTACTAGCAGAGAGTGGTGGGCATTGGCTCCACATCTAGATGGGAAAATGTGACCAGTGGTGTCCCTTTTCTAGAAGGAAAATATGATCTTGGCAGTTAACTAAGCAACTGTAATTTAAAACTACTTTAAGTAATTTCATTTTAAAGGACATGATCTTTACAGATCTCTAAACCAGATTAGTTCTACTGCTTGCTTAGCACTGGGAGTCATTAAGACCAACATATGCCAAACAGGGCAGAAACCTAGAGATTCAGGCACCTAACTGGGAAGTGACAAGTACTATCCCAGGCCTCAGGAGCCCTTGGATGCCATCTTGACCTGACAAAATGGGCAGATTTTACCCTAGAACATCTGGGAGCTTGGAAACCTACAAGAAGTCAAGAAGCAATAAATAATGAAAATCAACCAGCTTCTTGTCTAGTGGAATAATTTTTTTCCCTGTAATGGAGTTAACAGTGAAGAAGAGATTTCCAGGTACTGTCTGGAGAAGAGCTAATAAAGAGCATCACAGGTACCATCAGCAGCTTGCCCACATCACTTAGAGCAGAAGGCAGGAGCTGTAGGTAATGTGCTAGGCATCTTCTGGTGCACATGGCTGCAGCACTGACCACTTAAAACATCTGGAAACTACATTACTACCCAGTGATATTTTCACAATATCCAGTAGGCTGATCCTTTAGAAATTGATCTTAGTTACTCGGCCAAGCTTTCACTTAGGGAGTGTTGCTTTCTCCTCAAGGGATTTCTCTCCAAGAGTATTTCCCAAGATCCACGCCACATATCTATGGCTGCTGTTAGTTTTTTAGCAATGAAGTCCACATAGCAGCTGAATTTCTATTTCAGAGCTGTACAGAGTGTTACTACTTCACTAAGTGCCATTTATCTTTCAGTGTCTGTATTTCCTTGGATGGTAGAAGCTTTTCACTATTGCAGATTTAACAAAAAATAAAGAAACCAAACTAAACCCCCCCATTAAAAATGTTCAAGTTGCTGAGATCTTCACCAGATGTGTGACTGTTCACACAAAAGCTATGTCAAAACACTACTGTAATGCAGATTTATTCCATTCTCTAGATGAATAGGAAGGTTAACAAGGGGATGATTTCTTAACATGATTTTTAAAAGCATGATGAAACATATCAGATTTTTTCTGAGTGTGAAATTTCTGTTCACTAAAGATTTTTCAATTCTGACAGAAGCTGTCCCTTTGAATTGCATTAAACTATTTCTGACTGGACAGAATACACTGCTTGTCTGGGAGAAGTGTGACAGCCACCGAGAGACAACGGCAATTAAACAAGAAAGACCTTTCAAGGAACACATCTAAGGGCAATGTAAAAGATAAGAGTAGACTTCAGCAGTCACCTTCTCACACTAACACCCTTCCTCCATCAAAATACAAAGGAATTCCTGCCTTATCAATACAAGGCACATAGAAGAGATCATTGTGCTTCAGTAAAATACTTGAAAAAGAACCCTATAAATATTAGATGAAGTGTTTATAATGAAAGAGTAACTGATTAACAGGAAAAAAGAAGAGTTTATGGAGAGCCTGTTTGGAAAGTGGAAAGTTATTTTTTCAGCTACTGGCTTAGTTGTAATTTAAATATTTAGTCATAACAGTAGGAGCTTCCTGATGACATCAGTTAAAAAATATAGGAGACATCAACAGTATGACTGAGGCAATGGATTATCAGGCAGGAACAGCTTGTTAAGTAGAATAAAGGAAATTAAACTGAACTTATCCATGCCTTAGATACCGAACAACTTGGGGTATGACATGGGAAGTAAAGGGAAGGGAATAATGAGTCCATGTTTTCATCATACAGCATCTAGATGTTAAGGTGATGTTACCATGAAAACGAAAATTATAGTTCCTTGACTGATCAGGAAAATTATTTCCAAACAAAATGAGATTACACACAGAACAGAAAAGATGAAAACCAATCAAGCCATCCACAGAGAAGGGTGACTGAACCAGACAGGTACTAGAATGGCTCAGAGAAAATCAGAAGAGTGAGAGATGAGAGAGTTGTTTCTTTGTACTAATTAGTGGGTTTGAAAACAAATGAGAGGAACTGAAATACACTGTAACCAGACCAATAAAACCAAGAAAGCCATAGATACATTCCAAATGAAAATTAGGAAATGGCTTCCAGCTGTCAGTAAAGAGAAACTGTGAGACAGCTTTCCAAAAGAAAACAGGAGGAACTGACTAAAAGTTACTGAGTTAAAGTTACCATTTGATTTAGTTACTCTTGACAAGTTGGTGAGACATTTTAGACTGCATTCAGCAGAGAATAAAAAAGATGAAAGCAGGACTTTCTATGTAAAAATATTTCTTCAGCCTTCAGACAGGGGAGAGGCAAAAAAGGTACCAAAATGACAACTGCTGTGAGGCCGTATTTTCCTTAATCTAGACACAAACCCTGGAGATGCCATGACAAAAGTCCTCCTGTTGTTTGTTGACAAGAAACACAGATGATCCTGGTGATCTTTTTCCACTCAGCAACACTGGACTTTAGAATTGACAGAATACCAAATGTTATCAGGTAACGGGAAAAACAAAAAAAAAAAAGAAAAAAGAAAAAGAAAAGGAAGGAGAAAGTACTATTTCTGAGTCCTGTGCACACCAACTAGCAGTCTGAGTTACACATTTGAATGTGCTCGTATGTATACTGAACAGCTAGAAACTACCTTCTAGCACAGCTGAAATTTCAGCAAAACAAGAGAAAAAGGAAAACCCTTGAAGCAATTTTTTAATAAACCTACCAGCTGTATTTACATTTGTAACCTCTGTCTGAATCTTATTTAAAGAACAGATTTATGATTTGAGAAATTCCCTACAACCAATATTAATGAGAATAAATTAAGTAAACAAATTTTATAAGAGTATCTTTTTTTTATCAACTAATAGCAGAAATGTTAACTAAGGCTTGAAATGGTTTGCTAAACAGCTAAATACATAAAACAACCAGAAAGAGTAAAATTCTGATAATTTTATTTTTTTTTTTTTAAGGAGGGGAATAGAAGTGCTGGGTTGCCTTAAAGTTCAGAACAAAACCATACAGCTTGTTTTTCCTT
>VYZU01020652.1:0-14743 GCA_013401355.1 Ceyx cyanopectus | reverse complement strand
GGACATGGTATAAGCTGCTATATTTGTGTACTTGAAATTAATCTCCATTTTTTAAAAAAAAAGCCTTCTGATTTGTGTAGGAGCAAAGAGTACCTTAAAGATAATTGACTATAACTGGTGCTGTTTCAGTGTATAACTTGCCTAGAATTATCTGACATTTAGTATGAGTATGAGGTTGTCTGTAGGAGAGGAAGATGTGGACAGCTGTGGTCTGAAGAGCTCTGGGGGATGCCAGATGTCATGGATGGTTGTGTTGAATAGCAGATTAGCTCTCTTAGTGTTGGTCTGTTAAAGATGAGGCATGGATCATGTGTACACTGACAATTATCCACAAACTCAGAAGGTTATGCATTAATCCAAATCACAGAGCTTGCTGTTTTCCTGTCTCCAGTGCCATGAGCAGCCTGTAACAGTCACCACTCTATGCTAGATTCTATCTGAGGGTTCCCTGGAATTTCATAAAGCTGTATGAAATTGCTTCTATGCACTGTTGTCTTGATTGCAAATACTTTCAGCCATCTCTATAGGTTGTAATGCATCTTTGCTCCATTTACTCTGTTCATAGGAAAGGGAAGAGACAATGGATTTTGTGTGTTGGCTCTAGAAGGTGATAGATGGTGTAGATGCATCAGCCTGACTCCAAGTTTCTCCTCAGCAGCCCCAAGGTTGGATGGGATAAAGAAAAGAAATGGTGAGAATGTCCTTTTCATGTTAGCATCTAGCTTCCAAATGGATCTCTGAGATGCCTATGAGAAGTGACAGGGGCTGACAAAGCAGCATGTAATAGATTCTGTAATTGTAACTACATATTACATTTTTTTTTACTACCAGTGCACCGTAAGAACTATTCTCTACTGTCTACTGACCCATACAGAGTGGAATGAGTCATATTGCAGTAAGAATGGGCAAATGTTGTCACTTCCTTTTTTTTTTTCTTTTTCTTTCTTTCTTTTTTATTTTTCTTTCTTTCTTTTAATTTATATGTGTTCTTTTCTTTTGTTTAATTTAATTTTATTTTTGTTAGGTCAGTTTATCCAAATGCTATATCTGAAGATTGCTGCAAGGCTTAAATGTGTTTGTAATGGAATCATGACTAAACTTAATCTTATTTTTTAAACAGAAATTATTGAACTGAGATGGAAAAAGTAGGTGCTGGTAGAGGCTAGGCGGCAAGCAAGAAAGTTGTTTCAATTAGTAACTTCTAGACTTTATGGTATTTTTGTGACATTTGATCACAGCATAGCCAGAAGCTACCAGCAGTCTTGAATGTCACAAAAGAAAGGACTAAAACCAAGTCTTAATTTATTTTAGATATTTTTTTAAAGAGTTTGCAGGCCTACTGTTCTTCAGGACTTTGCACACTGAAATGTTTACTGCCTATAAACTAACAAAATTAAACAGCTGCACACCACCCCATTGATATAAGTAAGTGTAGCTGGGTGGGAAGGTTAAGAGGGTAAGCTCTATTTCCTTCACTATGAAATGAATTGAACTTTTGGTTGTTGTACGTATTTGCCACTTTTAGAGAAAAAAGAGATGCATTTGGCTCTCAAGCTGGTTTAGGACCACAAGGCTCATCTGGGATGAGTGTGGGTTGGAGTGTTGTCTTAAGAGGAAGAAAGACAAGATTTTGAGCCATTTGTCTTTAACTGGCCTGCAAATTTATTTGAAATTTCCTGGGTTAGCTGAAAGCAACTACTCCCAAGGAGGTGATCATTCCTTATACCACCTTTGTGGAAAAATGCTGTTCTCTCTAGTCAGCTTGAGTGAAAGAAAATGACATCTACAAAAACTCTTCTGTGCCCCAAGAGGCAACAAGTTCAGTGCTAACAATGAAGCACGAGTCTGACCCTTTAAATAGAGAGAAAAAAAATGTGCTGGGGAGTGGGAGGGGGAAGATGTATTTCTTTACTAGGGGGTCTGATATTCAGAAGATAAATGTTTTACCTGTTCCCCTAAACCCAGACCACTAATCCTGTTATTTTTCTTTTCCTGTTTTCCAGCCCAAAGCAGATGGAATATTTAAAGGATCCTCATTCCCATACTTCTCATTTGACCAAAAATGCATTTTCTTTCAATTTTTTTTAGTAACCTGGAAAGATGAGGGATGGAGGTTTTAACTAGATGGGTTTGAAACAGAAGGTCTATTGATGTGATTAGTGAGTTTGTCACAGATTTACCTGCATTTGCCAGTGGAATAATATTTAAATTCAGCACTAGGTATCTCCTCTTGCACACAAGATTAGGATGGGGAAAAGAAACAATTGTATTTTTTGTCGCTGAACCATGTGTAAAAATTTAAGTCATTATTGCCATTATTTTCTTATTTCTCTTCTCATTTGCTCTGTATAATTGTTTTTGTTGTAGTATGTGCTATGAACAAGGAGTCTTAGCTAGTGTGTTGCAAAAGGTGTTCTCATCTGCATTTAACAATAATTCAGAAGTTGTAGTTGACTCCTAGGTAGTCTCACAACAGAGGGACCAATAGATTAGAACTCAGCTGGTGATGCAGCTCTGTATTAATACTAAATGGTCTTTGTGGGTTTTTTTATTAAACAAATACTGATTCAGAAAGTAAAGCTCTCATTTTCTTATTTTTTCCTTTTCTTCTCAAGTCTTGCTGTGAAAACCACATATATCTTCCCACTGTGATTTGCTTTGCAAAAGTAGCCTATTAATTGAGGATTTCTTTTTTTCAGTATTGCCAAAAGATCACTGTGACCAGAGTTGGATCTGGGTAATGTATTTCAAAACCAATAATTTTTAATATTGTACTGCATGTGTCCAACCTGAGAATATTATTTTTCCAGGTCAAAGCATTTTGATTTGTTATGGCAAGCCTAGGAATGAAAATGGAACCATATTTGGATTTGAAACACAAATAGTAACAGGACTATGGTCATAAACACAGAAGTTTTCCTGGTTTCATCCAATTTGTAAACCATTACCTGATATATTCCATTTAAAAGTCTTAATATTATGTGATTATACTGCATTGTGGAGATATGATCCATTAATAAAATTGAGGAAAATCAAACTTGTGTTGAGTGCCAAAAAAACAGTTGTGGGTAAATTAAAAATGGTTCTCAGTCTATATTTAAAAGTGACATATTTGCTAATTTTTAGAATCATGAAAAGTAAACCAAGCATATTAAAATGAATTCGTCTTCATATGTTTCATATAATCAAGGTTTTTATCTTGTCACAAATCTTAATGTGGTTTGTAGGACACAGAGTAGTGACAAGAGTTATGTACATAGGAGATGTTGTAAGTCGTGGTATAATTATCATTATCTCTGTTGTCATGAGTGCCTCATTTCCACTAAATAATATGCCTTACTTTGCTATGACTCCATGATTCATTTCTGTTCTTTAGTACTGTAGCTGATGTAAATGAACTGTAGCTGATGTAAGCTGACCCCCTGCTCACTTTGTGCATATTTAAGCATTTAAAATGTCTCAAAAATCCATTACCACTCTGTGACAGAACGATGAGAAAAATGTGTGGAAAAACTCATAAACAGGTAGAATTGGAACATGTCTATTATTTATTTTTGACAGGAGTAAGATATCTAAAATTTAAGCTGGAATTGTTGTTGGAATTATAATAAAATAATGCTACATTTTAAATTGAGAAGAAATGAAGAACCACTGACGTCAATGCTTGGTGTTAGTATTACAAAGTAAATTTTTTTTTAAATCATGAGTTTTCCAATAAATGAATATTTGACGATCATAGCATCTGCTGGTGAAAAAACTTATTAGGCCCAGCGAATGAAAGGGAGAAGCACAAGAAATAATTTTTCATTAATCTTTACTTCAGTATTTAATGTGCTAAAGTGCATTGTTTTAGCTGTACAAAATGCTCATAACATGATTTAGCATGATGCAGATCTCACTGTGAGTAGTAAAATTGAAAAGAATAAAAATAAGCCCTAATTTCCGCAAGCATTTATGCACACACAACTTCATTTGTATTACTTGCTTATGGTCAAATTTACTGCTTTTTATAAGGAGTATTGGAAAATTAAGATCTTTAGTGATGGGTTTTACGAAACAGTGATACCACATATCAAAAATGCCAAGCTGAACATCAGCAGCATGTGCCACAACTAGAGTGCTTTCAAATGACAGGCCAATGTTTTTACCAGAAGTTTGCTTCAAGTCCCCAGTTCAACTGATGCATCCATTGAGAACGAGAAAGTCCCAGTTCTCTCTAAAAATGTTAATGTGTATATTGGTTCTTAGTACACTCTGGAAAGTGGATTCGGCTTTTCTGGCTCTGGAAATCTAATGTTCAACACATGTCCACCTGCAATTATACCAGGGTTACATTTTTGTGCCTTTCCCTAGGGAAGAATTGAGGTATCAGAGTTTTTCTGGTTTACACGTGCCTTGTAGATTACACCTTAAATATATGACGTGTAGTTTAAATCCAGCACCAATTTTTGACGCTGCTGTTGATGCCTTGAAAGATAGGATGCTGTGAATTTTACACTCATTTACATGGTAATCACAGTTGTTGGAAGTACAGACTGTTGGCTTTGCTGCATCTGGGCTTAATTTCCAAATCTATGCCAGCTAAAAAACTCAAACTTCTCCATACTGACCCGCTTTGGGAATGCTGCAATGTTATCACATTCCTTAATTGTAGGGAAACCAAAGTGGTGAAAGGGTTTGTAAAGCTCTGCTGTCATTACTGTTAAAACTTGGAAAGAAATACTGAGTTTTTACAACAAGCACTGGAAAAAAAAATAAAATCAGTGGAACAGTGTCACTAAAATGCACTCTGTGTTACAAAATTATTCCAATATTTAAGTGGCGACATAAAATTTCCATAAATAATATAGTGTAGACTTTTTTTTTAATAGAGCTGAGACTTTTTTTAAGTGGTTAAAAAAACCCATCCTTATAGAATGCTAAAATAAAATATGTTTTCCATGGCTAAAATACTATAAAAGTCGGTTTCTTGAATATAAACAAAATGTGGAAAAATTATACTTTGTGTGATTTACACAATTTTTAAGCAAAGAATCAAGATTTATTTCATTTAAACTATTTTCCACACTATATTAAATAAGAACAAAACTTACTGCCATAGCTTTTTCTATGATACTGAGTGATATGACTGATTTATTTATCTAATGGCATCCGGATGGTCTTGAAACCTCTTCAGTCCTATATACACAGTGGTGTTTCAGATGTTCTCAAAGGTCTCCATGTGGTAGTTAGACCACTACCATGCAATATGGTGCTGATGGTCAATGTACTGGGTAGATGGGTGAGTGCTGGCAATATTCACATTCACTGGTACACCACTGAGTTTTTTTGTGTCTTGAAACATCTAGTATAAAGTATTCATAGAGAGAGGAGAGGCCATGAGATTAAATGAAATCTAGTTTAGCTTGATGTAAATTCCTTTGGTTTTCTACTTTTTCAGAAGAGTTAATTAAACATAAATGACACAAGAGACTATTGGCATCATAGTTAAACTTGGCAGATTTTTACTAAGACAACAGCCTGAGCTTGTCATATTTTTTCTGTTTCTACTTCATCCAGCTACAACCTCAGAAAGTAGAGTTGCAAGTCAGATCTGAATCAACAGTAGCAGTAGATTTATTGATCTTGTTTGTCAATACTTTGGACAAGTCTTGAAAGAACTCTATCTTAGAAAACAAAGTCCTTGCAAATGGCAATTGCATGATTTATTAGTTAGCACTCTCTTACCTTGCAGTCATGAAGCTAAGGACTCTAATTCTGAAGTTCATACCTTTGAAAGGGGTCTTTGAATATTGATTGTCATTTTAGACCAGCTCCTGAAGTACTAGAATTTTAGAATTTCCTCTATGCCATATAAATAAATTAATCTCAGAAGACTGCACTAATAAAGTGGAACATAGTGGTTGACCTCTACTATCACACATAGACCTGCGCTTACAATACACTGTCTGTTGGACAGGAGAATACTTAATTTTGTCCAGTAAGTTTTTTTTTACATTTATATATATTTTCTGAAGCAACACTACAAAGGGAAATGTGGCTTGGTAGATTAAAAAGAAAAGACAAATGATTCTTTATCAAGCACTTGGGGGCTGAGTAAGGCAAAAACAGGTTTCGGAATCACGTATGTGTCAAGAGGTTTAGAAGAGAATCTGCCACTTTTGTTGCATGAAGACTAAAAGGAAAGAAAATCTAGTTGCTGAGAGTCCATAGAGATGATGGGGGATAAAAGTGCACAAAATTCTTGAGGAATTCCAATAGCTTGATCAAGTAAAATATAAGTTTAGCAGGCTGTCTTTTTCTAGAGCTGCGTAAAGAACAGGAATGTCTACACTCTATGAAGGGGTTTTCTAATGAGCCCATTAACATTCTCAATCTCTAATGAGAAAAAGCAGCACTCTTAACTGCCTGCANACTACAGGAGAGGTTAAAATGGTCTTTTTCCT
This sequence comes from Ceyx cyanopectus, assembly GCA_013401355.1. Taxonomy (NCBI): domain Eukaryota; kingdom Metazoa; phylum Chordata; class Aves; order Coraciiformes; family Alcedinidae; genus Ceyx; species Ceyx cyanopectus. The sequence goes on along the minus strand of VYZU01020652.1, from coordinate 8,297 downwards.
AATGTATGGTGCATAGTAACATCTTTTAAAAGGTTCACCCTGCCTTGGTGAGCAATGGGAGATAAAAGAAGTATTTATTTAATCAGAATCTACTCTTGGCATAGTTACTGCTTTCTGTCTGTGGAGACATGACAGAAGAGAGTCAGCTTAAAGAAAAGCTGATCAATGGAGAAAATTGGATGAGTGCAATTGTAGAGATTCTGAATTTTCAGCTCTGCTGGAGAAGATGTGAACTATTATTTCCCAAGAGACACTCTTAGCACCCCACAACAAATCCTTCCAACATGGGCCACTCTCAGATGTTTCTGTGTTATCTGCCTTACTTTGCACAGGGAGGAAGAACATTTCTCTGGGAGGTGGGATGCTCCTGGTTGAGAGTAAGGTGACAAAACCAGTGTTATAGACTAATCCTGAAGTATTTGTGGTGAGCTCAGAATAACTGCAGATCCTTGAAATGCAGTTCTGGTAATCTCAAAAATCATACAGATAATTCTTCAAACGCTACCACAGAAACATGTGGTTATTAATTCCAACTCTAGCCTTTCTGCGCATAGCCCAGAAATCCTGTTCCCTTGCTTTGATGTTATTTGCTTTGTAGAATCAATACCTGGCAGGTTGATTTTTATGGAAAGCGTATTTTACAAAAAGCAACGGGGCNTACACAGTGGTGTTTCAGATGTTCTCAAAGGTCTCCATGTGGTAGTTAGACCACTACCATGCAATATGGTGCTGATGGTCAATGTACTGGGTAGATGGGTGAGTGCTGGCAATATTCACATTCACTGGTACACCACTGAGTTTTTTTGTGTCTTGAAACATCTAGTATAAAGTATTCATAGAGAGAGGAGAGGCCATGAGATTAAATGAAATCTAGTTTAGCTTGATGTAAATTCCTTTGGTTTTCTACTTTTTCAGAAGAGTTAATTAAACATAAATGACACAAGAGACTATTGGCATCATAGTTAAACTTGGCAGATTTTTACTAAGACAACAGCCTGAGCTTGTCATATTTTTTCTGTTTCTACTTCATCCAGCTACAACCTCAGAAAGTAGAGTTGCAAGTCAGATCTGAATCAACAGTAGCAGTAGATTTATTGATCTTGTTTGTCAATACTTTGGACAAGTCTTGAAAGAACTCTATCTTAGAAAACAAAGTCCTTGCAAATGGCAATTGCATGATTTATTAGTTAGCACTCTCTTACCTTGCAGTCATGAAGCTAAGGACTCTAATTCTGAAGTTCATACCTTTGAAAGGGGTCTTTGAATATTGATTGTCATTTTAGACCAGCTCCTGAAGTACTAGAATTTTAGAATTTCCTCTATGCCATATAAATAAATTAATCTCAGAAGACTGCACTAATAAAGTGGAACATAGTGGTTGACCTCTACTATCACACATAGACCTGCGCTTACAATACACTGTCTGTTGGACAGGAGAATACTTAATTTTGTCCAGTAAGTTTTTTTTTACATTTATATATATTTTCTGAAGCAACACTACAAAGGGAAATGTGGCTTGGTAGATTAAAAAGAAAAGACAAATGATTCTTTATCAAGCACTTGGGGGCTGAGTAAGGCAAAAACAGGTTTCGGAATCACGTATGTGTCAAGAGGTTTAGAAGAGAATCTGCCACTTTTGTTGCATGAAGACTAAAAGGAAAGAAAATCTAGTTGCTGAGAGTCCATAGAGATGATGGGGGATAAAAGTGCACAAAATTCTTGAGGAATTCCAATAGCTTGATCAAGTAAAATATAAGTTTAGCAGGCTGTCTTTTTCTAGAGCTGCGTAAAGAACAGGAATGTCTACACTCTATGAAGGGGTTTTCTAATGAGCCCATTAACATTCTCAATCTCTAATGAGAAAAAGCAGCACTCTTAACTGCCTGCAAGCCATTTCAAGAGCCTGGGTAGACTGCAAAATTAAGACAGAAATGTGAGCTTCAATTGGCAGTATCACTGAGATAGTAGAAGGTTAAATCAAGCCACTGATAGTGTGAAGTTAAATTCTCAAGTGGTCTTGCCATTAGCAAGTTGTGGTTTGGTTTTTTGGTTTTTTTTTTGGCTTTGTTGGTTGTTTTTTTTGGGTTTTGTTTTTTTTTTTTTGTGCAGCTGACATGATAAGAATAAAAACCAATAGAAAGCAGACACAAAGCAGAATTAATAAATATATATTGGTGATAGACAAGACTTCATCTCTGGCTTTGGGACATAGTTGATCTCCACTTGGAACAAAGTATGCTCGGGAGTAACTTCATATTATATTGTAAATCCACTAACGTATCAACTACAGGAGAGGTTAAAATGGTCTTTTTCCTAATGTATGGTGCATAGTAACATCTTTTAAAAGGTTCACCCTGCCTTGGTGAGCAATGGGAGATAAAAGAAGTATTTATTTAATCAGAATCTACTCTTGGCATAGTTACTGCTTTCTGTCTGTGGAGACATGACAGAAGAGAGTCAGCTTAAAGAAAAGCTGATCAATGGAGAAAATTGGATGAGTGCAATTGTAGAGATTCTGAATTTTCAGCTCTGCTGGAGAAGATGTGAACTATTATTTCCCAAGAGACACTCTTAGCACCCCACAACAAATCCTTCCAACATGGGCCACTCTCAGATGTTTCTGTGTTATCTGCCTTACTTTGCACAGGGAGGAAGAACATTTCTCTGGGAGGTGGGATGCTCCTGGTTGAGAGTAAGGTGACAAAACCAGTGTTATAGACTAATCCTGAAGTATTTGTGGTGAGCTCAGAATAACTGCAGATCCTTGAAATGCAGTTCTGGTAATCTCAAAAATCATACAGATAATTCTTCAAACGCTACCACAGAAACATGTGGTTATTAATTCCAACTCTAGCCTTTCTGCGCATAGCCCAGAAATCCTGTTCCCTTGCTTTGATGTTATTTGCTTTGTAGAATCAATACCTGGCAGGTTGATTTTTATGGAAAGCGTATTTTACAAAAAGCAACGGGGCATTTTTCGTCACAAAATAGTGTCATGGGTAAAGGAGGAGGATACCTGATTGATAAGGTAAGATATAATTTCTAGTTATACTCAGATATCTTGTGGAAAACTTTTTAATGAAAAAGTGGGGTGCACACAGTGAATTATGAAAGTGACATTTTTGGCTAATATCTTTCATCTCTACACTTGATAAATCCGGACATCTTCCTCACATCAGTGGAAAAAAACCTCCATTTCATATCTATATAGTGCTTATTGTAACTAAAATCTATCCATTTTGTGAAACAAAACTGTGGAATTTTTATTTCAACTCTAATTTTTATCTTAATATCATTAATTCTGTTAATGTCTTCAAAGTGTTGTACTTTGTCTAAAAAGTAACTGAAAAAGATGATTAATGGAAATGGAGCCTAGATTGTGCTATCCATGGTTTTTATTTATTTATTTATTTATTTATTTATTTAACTTTAAAATTAAGATGGTTTTCTTGACTTCTGTTTGTGCTGTAGAATCCTGAAGATCAGAAACCTCTTCCTTGTTCTATGTGGAGTGCAGTGCTCAGTGTGTAGGGCATGGAGGCCTGGGCTTGCATGCGTGCTGGAACAAAGCAGGGAACTAATCACAAGAGCTCGTGATCTTTAATTAAACCTTCCTAACAATGTAACTGATTCTGCAAGTGCTGAATTATTTAGTTTTGTTTTTTTTCTTTTTTTTGGACTGATGTAAATCATAACTTTCTTGGATGTAAAGCTTGACATTAGGAATGAGATGACATGTAAACTGTGAAGTCTGTGAGATATAGGAAATCGGCTTTTAACTCCTTGGCTCATTCTCAGCACTCACTCTGTCAGTGGCGCAATAAACTGCAGTGTAGCTGCGTGTAATCTATTTACAAGAAGTACAAGTGTTACAATCCTTGATTTATAGTTCCTTTTAATTTCTCCCTCCCCACTGTGCCCCCTCAGATGCACCAGGCTATTAGGATTATTAACCCCTGCCAGTTTATTAGCCTGGGATTAGCCATAGCTGTTGACATGTGAGGAGCTGGCGCAGCATAACCACATGGCACCTGTCAGACCAAGCCAAACCTGCAGCCCAGGAACTGTCCCTCTGCCCCTCAAACTGATAGAATACCAGACTGGTTTGGGTGGGAAGGGACCTTTCAAGCTCATCTAGTCCAACCCCTCTGCAGGGAGCAGGGACATCTGCAACTAGAACAGGTTGCTCAGAGCCCTGTCCATCCTCACCTGCAATGGTGCCAGGGGTCAACCGCCGTTAACCACCTCTCTAGGCAACCTGTGCCAGACTCTCACCACCCTCAAGGTAAAAGAAATTTCTTAATTGTCTCCAGTCTGAATCTCTCTCCTGTCCCCACAGGCCCTGCTCAAAAGTCTGTCACCACCTTTCTGACTGGTCCCTTGAAGTACAGAAAGGTCACAGAGCATGTCCTAATCCCTAGAGTTAGAAATTTGCTTAAATCCTGAGTATAAGGTTGAAATGATCTGTAAAGGCAACTGCAGCCTGTGGATGTTAAAATACTACTGCATGGAATTTTCCTTCTTGTGGGATAGCAAAGATTCCCACCAGCTGTGACCTTGGTGGCAGCTGTTTGTAAAACAGTAGAAAGATGTTTTGACTATGGGTGTTGTGGCACCCCAGCCAATCACCCCGGGGGGGGCTGGCTTCTTGTCCAATTGTCTGGAAGTTAAAAGGGTATAAAAAGAGCTGTAAATTAATAAATAAAGGCTTCTTGGCATCTTGGTGAATAAAATTGTCGCTGCCTCAGTCTTTCTCCTCCTCTGGTAACTAGCAGATAAGAAACAGCATACTGTGCTTATTATCAAATAGATTAGTTAATTGGTAGTAGATGGGCTGGGGGAAGTAGCCTGGAACCAATTGGCTGTCTCTTCCCTTAAACCCCCATAAAAACTACTGCTGGGCTCACACAAGGCAGATTTTTTTTTTTTCACCTCAGCCCCCAGAAAGGATGGTGACATGCATCTGAGGTTGCCATTTGACACATAGCAAAGTTTGTGAGATAGTATCACCTATGTTTTTGAACTGTTTTTTCACTTGCTGCACTTGAGCAGTGTCGGGTGCCTTCAGCCTACACCAGTCCTTCTTTGGCCTTTAGTGACATGAGGGCTGGCATGAGAATGCTGCTTTGACCATGTTACAGAAGCAACCATTTTAAAGCATGAGACTTGTTGTCAAATTGTAACACCTTTTCTCAGACAGTGACAGAAAATGGCACCAGAAAAAGGCATCAGTGAGGTAGCCCCACATCTGGCTGAAATGGGAATAGCCAAGTGCTTGTGTTGGCCTTAGGGTACTTGTGAAGGGTGGTTTAGGCTGGATATTCTGACATGGAAGGTTTGTTCTCCGAGCAGGCTGGACAATGTGCTTGAGGAAGCCTCTGGCCAGAAATTCTGGAGGGGCCAGGCAGCAATCAGGTCTTCCAATTGGGTTCAAACCTGAAAGCATTGGAAGCCTGTGGAGAAGGAAAGAAAAACCCCCAGCATGCTGGGAAGGAAAGAAAACACTGTAGGGCTGTTGAAATGTTCACAAAGGATTAGCACAAAGTGACTGTGTTTAGCACAGTTGTTTCTGTAGCTGTGATACGTTAGGAAAATTTACAATATTCTCACTCTCACTTTCTCCTATATAGTGTGGTAGTTTATTTTACTGGGCTGGAGTACAAAATGAGGAGGAACACCTGCTGGTATTTTGGTTTTCCTGTAATGTCTAAGCTTTGTGAGCTTTTGTTTCATCTAGGTGTGCTTCATTTTTATTGGTTTTGTTTTTTGTTTTTGGTTTGGTTTGTTTGTTCTTTGGTTGGTTCGGTTTTTGTTTTTGTTTTGTTTTGTTTTTCTGAATGTCTTAAAATAAAGCATCTTAAAATCTAATATTTACAAGGAAACAAATTTCACGAGAGACATGTAGAAATATTATCTTCTTTGCCTCTGTGGAATTGCATACTGTAAACTACTATCACTATGAAAATTATGAGCCCAACTCTCTGTATGTCTACAGTCTCAATTTCCTTTTGGTGATTCTATTGCACTCAATGTGGGGATCCAAAAGGTGGGGAGGGCTGGTTGAGGCCTGATGTATATCCTGTGCTTTTTGTCTCACAAAGTTGGGAAATCAAATAATTAATATGGTTTAGAAAATGTGTTGGTGTTTTAAACAAGAAGCTGAACTACACCTGTGTTATGTTAGTATATCTTCAAAGCAGATCAATCTGGGGAGGGAGATAAATAGAATAAAATGAGTTGTCTTCCTGCTTTGAGATTGAAGAACTGTGTGTTGAATTCCTCTGGGCTTTGTGTCCTGCTGCACAGACGTGGCACTGCNTTGTGTCCTGCTGCACAGACGTGGCACTGCATAGGTACAGTGGGATGGACATGAACATTTAGGTTTCCATGCTCAGCCTTCCAAAAAGACAGATGTTCAAGGGGAAAACCTACCAACATAACTAGAACTTTTCAACAGAACAAATTGATCTCAAAACCTCTGACCCTGTACTATGTCCTTTTAAAGAATAAAAATGTAATTTAGGAGGCTTATTCTAGTAGTAACTTGATTACTTATTATTTGCATTGATTTATCTCCTATTTTCTTTGTTAAATCTATTAAATTACTGTTTAGGTTGTAGAAGGAACATTATAAAATACAAAATTTGTGGTGTGGGTGAGTTGCTGTTAGCAACATATATCTTTAGAATTCTCTGTATTGTGTGCTTGATTTTTCAACTTTTTCCATCTAATGTCCTGTACAAAATGCACATTGTGTGTTTATTTTGAACTGTTTAATTGAAAATAAGTATCTTGTTATGTCTTCTGAAACATCACATATTCAAAGGGGGAAGCTTGAAAAAAACTTTATGCTTTGCCATTTGTGGATTACATCTTCTTAGTTGCCAAGGAATACTTCACTGCAAAGAGTTGTTGTTTGTTATGTGTTCTGTGATCTGCGAAACAAAGGTTCCTGTACGTCGTGTATTTTCATGGAGAACATGTTTAAAACTTAACAAAGTGGTGTGGGAACATATACTCTACACTCAAAAGTGTTATCTGTCCCGCAGTCAAAAGTATGACAGCAGTGACCACACCTGAGCTAATTTCAAAGTGGTTGCTGTGTAAGAGCAGTAGTGCCTTACAGGTGGTAAAGGCAAAATGAGGTAACGCCACTTGGTGATGCCTTAAATTTAACTTAATGATTTTTTAAGTGCATCTTACTGAAGGATAACCTTACTTTTAGGTTCTTGAGAACCTAAGACTATGACATCTACAGGTTTGATAAGAAAGGTAGTTAAAGTCTTGAAGAAGTACATTTCTGCTAGGATTGGGGATTTAAATTATTTTATTTTAATTTAATTTTTATTATTGTTGGTTTTCATTCTTTGTAAATTAGACATTCTGCATCTCCATATAATTTTCAAAGTCATACATTTAAATCTAATTTTCATTCTTTTGAATCAATGAATTCTCTTGAAGCAGTTCAGGACGTACAGCACCTTATTTTATTAGACTCCATGGAAGCTGGCTCAGGTCTACTGATTCAGTTGCTCATAATTCATGATGATCTGCCTATTGATAGGGCCAAATACCTGGAGGGATTGTTTGTCATCTTTTGTAAGTGCATATGTAAGAATAGCTTATAGGGGATAGGCAGGCACTTGTGTTCAGATGCATTACACATATGTTCAGTAAAATTGAGATAATTTTATCTATTATGAGAGAGAAGCTTTCTTGGGCTTTTCTGCGGCCTTTAAAAATAAGAGGAAGACATAACATGAGTGTTACATCAAAAGGGAGGAGAGGCATACATTAAATTCCTTATGTCTTTTTAATGATGCAGTTGTGGATTATACTCTTCTTGAATTTGTAATTAGAGGGCGGAACAGATGGTAAAGGCTTGTTCTAAAGTAATGTGTCTATTAAAATTATCCATATTGCTAAAATGATTGTAGACTATTAAAGGGTTTCTTAGGAATTGATATACAACATGTGCCTATTACAGCTCATTCCATATGAGCACCTACACCTGAGAGTATGTATAGATATTGTCAAGGGTTAGCAATTCCCTTTAGGAGAGAACCTAAACCTTTCTCCTTTTTTTTTCTCTCTTTGCCTGTGGGGGTGGGGCCGGGCCAGCCGGGCAGGGGAGAAAATGGTGCGGGGGGAGAGGGGGGCTGTCAAACAAGCCTGAATGCATACGGACAGAAGTGGAAAAAGGGTGTGGTTTTTGGGACTGAGCTCTCTCACTAGGGCAACGGCACGGGGGAGAGCGGCGTGAAGACATCTCTCCTTGGGAGTCCTGGCCCTGCTTT
>VYZU01020645.1:0-10198 GCA_013401355.1 Ceyx cyanopectus | reverse complement strand
CCACTGCCTCGCCTTGTTGGTCTTCCTGCCTGAATACTACATAGCCATCCAAAGCAACATTTCAGTCATGGGAACTGTCCCACTGGGTCTCAGTGACAGCAATTATAATAAGCTGCAGGACTTTGCTTATTTGACATAGACAGTCTTCTCCTTGTTCCAATGCTAAGATAAGGATAGCAGACCTTCATGAACTGCAAAGAAACACGTTCTGCATCTCTGTCCTCTTTTTGTTTCACCCTTCTCACTCACAGTATGCAAACCTTGTTTTTAACCCAAATTTAAATAATGGGAATGGCTTGATGTCCACATACTGTCCTGGCACACAAGGTCAACCTAAGAGATTCTGTACAGGCAGAGATCCTGTCCTCTGAAGGTGTCCTATAAATCAGGGAAGCTTAAGGATACGACCACAGAGCAGACAGAGGGTAACAAAGTGACAGAAGTGTCTGTAGAAATCTTGTCAGCAGATATCTGGTAGGTACTTCACGATGTTGTGGGCAATAGTTACTGCTTTAAAATCATAGAATCATCTAGTTTAGAAAAGACCTTTAAAATAATTTAATCCAACCATTAATCCTACTATACCAAGTCCACCACTAAGCCATATGCCCAGGCACCATATTATACAGCTTTTAAACACATCCAAGCATGGTGACTCACCCACCTCCCTGGGTAGCATGTGTGCCATAGTGGTCAGAAGATTCCTGTTACTCTAATTCCAGGAAAATTAATCTTCCTGCTTGACTGGACATAGAAATTGAGTGGGATATAAAATGTGTATTTGGGGCTGGACATCTGTAGTTCCCCTGAGAGTTGCACTTATCTTCACTCCAGAGTTCAGGCCTGGGCAACTTCTCAAAGGTCATTTTCCTGACCAAAGGTTAAAATGTCAGACCACCAATTACATGTTTTCAATACAATAAGATAACCTTTGTGTTCAAGTAAGTTCAGCCATGGGATTTGTGTGCATGCACTAAAAACAGAACTTATTCCCAAGATATGCATACAAGAATTATTTAATGTGAAATAAATCTAATTCTTCTGGACAAACTCAGCCAGGCTGAGAGACAATCATTTACCTCTCTTTACTGCTATTGTAACAATAGGAACAATCTGTAAAACCTCTGCTTACCTTTCTGGATTTCTAAGTGACCGGAACCTCATTTGGAGAATCCTGAGTTTGAATTTTGGGCCAATGACAGATCCTGTGGAAAATGTCAAGGAAATTCTTTCTACATTTTCAAAATCCTGGTCGAATCCAATTAGCAAAGTGACTTGGTTGTACCTCTGAAAAGTTGCAGCTTCTCTAAAGATAAAGCAGACAAGGTGTCACAAAGGGAATAGCACTGGTTTTAATCTATTCAGTATAATATTAGAAAAAATGCTAGGGGAGGAGGACTGAATTAATTATTAGTTTCTGAGTTACATGAAATGGGCACAGATTCAGGTCTCCAAGCATGAACCTGCTCAGCCACTTCTGCACTTAGCTCTTTGCAGCTGGAGTGGGGACACAGAGGCAGTGATTCTGCTTTTAACCCAAGTGGACTAGACCCAAGTCATATTTGTACCTGGCTGTCTGTGCAGACCTGAACACTGAGTCATCCATGGAATTTGCAGAATATGGTGGTGTATGTAAAAATCTCTTTGTAATAACACTGGGTGGCTGAGATAGCTCTACAAATGGAAGACCTTAGGGTATTAATGCCTCTAACTAAATTTATGGTAGTTGACTTCTGGAAAACATGGCAGAAGCATCTGTGAAACAATGCAGTGTTGAGCAGAATTAATGGAGAGTAATCCAGCTTCTCTGCTAGGAAAATAGCACAGGGTTAAAGACATGAAGCCTTGCAGGGCTGGAGTTTGACCTTGGTAATCTTTGACAGAATTTCCAGTTTCACTTTGAGATATGCATGAAAACTGCACCTGTCTTGGTGCAAAAGCAGCAGAGCTACTCTCAAGAATGCTGCAGCCACACAACACATTGTTTATATAGCTGGTTTCATGGCCATAGTTTGTTTCCCTTATGTAAGTGAAGAGTACAGATGTGACTGGAAATGTATCCCAGTTGCAACACTGAGAAAAACTAACCTTGCTTAGAAGTTTAGGAGTCCTGACGAATAGGACAAGTTTTAACTTGTCAGAGGTGTTTAGGACATATGTGTAGGTGTGCTGTCTGGTGGGCTGTCACTTGCTAGGCAGAGCAGGTGGTCCTATTGTGCAACCCCAGGGGGATATGCAGATTGCTCCAGTGCAAGCAGAGATGTCTCAGAGAATGTGCAATTAGAGCCACTTGGAAAAACTAGGTGAGCAGGACTTACTTGCTTGAAGTGTGTTTAGATTAATGTATGTCCACATAAATACCAGTCATTAATTTGCCACTTCAAGTGGAATGAATTGATTTGGACGTTATATATGCAGGCCCAGGTTCCTCTCATCTATCTTGCATGCCTAGAGCTGGAATGAAACACTCTATGGAAGGGGAAGGAAAGAGGAGGAGATATGTTTTTCCTCCTGCTTTTGTGGAAGCTTAAGACAGCTGTGTTTCTGGCTGAGATTATCCATTTCAGTCCTTCAGATGACTGAGAAAAGGGTCCAAGCAAAAGGGCTGGGCAGTGTCAGCTAGTCTGCACTGAAGGAGTCTGTGGAAATTGTACAGAGCCAGGAAAGCCCTAAGGCATGTATACTAGCAAGTCGCAATAGAGAAGTTAGAGGAGGATATCTTGCCTCCTCCTAGATCCAGCTGTACCAAGTGATTTGCTAACATTTACAGATCATCAGGTTGGTAAAACTTACGGATTAACTTTAGATTCTACCTTCTTCCCAGTTTCATCAGCTAATACGATGCTCAAGGTGCCTCTTCTGGTGTCTTTGTTCCAAGTAATAATATCCACAAAGTAATGATAAACTGAGGTGAGAGAGAGAGTGAGCGTGGTTAGACTCTGCACGTTCGCTGTGATTTCCAGCCTGGCTGAGCTGCAGGTGGACATCTTTCTCCCATTTGCTTGCCTGACACAACCCATTCAACTTATCTCTAAAATCTTTCTCCTTCCTGCTTGCCATCTTCCTTTGCAGAGATCTCTAAAAAATACTAAAAGATGTCTGGAAAGCACTACAGCAAGGGTTATGCAGGTTGCATGCAAGATGGTCTCTCTCTGTGTAGCTTTTAGCACATTGCCTTTCAGCAGTCATTTTCAGATCATAGAATCATAGAATGGCCTAGGTTGGAAGGGACCTTAGAGATCATGTAATCCAGTCTCCCTGTCATGGGCAGGGACACCTCTCAACTAGACCAGGCTACACAAGGCTATGTCCAACCTGGCCTTGAACACCTCCAGGGAGGGGGCAGCCACAACATCTCTGGGCAATTTATTCCAAATTCCATTTATTCTTGCCACCCTCGTACTGAAGAATTTCTTCCTAAGATCTAATCTAAATCTATTCTCCTTCAACTTAAACCCATTTCCCCTTATCCTATCAAAGTTCTTGTAAAAAGTCCCTCCACAGCCTTCCTGTAGGTTCCCCTCAGGTATTGGAAGGCAGCTATTAGGGCCTCTCAAAGTCTTCTCAAGACTGAATAATCCCAGGTCCCACAGCCTGTCCTCATAGCGAAGGTGCTCCAGACCCTGGATCATGCTTGTGGCCCTCCTCTGAACGCGCTCCAACAGATCTATGTCCCTCTTATGGTGGGGACACCAGAACTGGATGCAGTATTCGAGGTGGGGTCTCACCAGAGCAGAGTAAAGGGGGAGAATCACCTCTCTTGACCTGCTGGCTATGCTTCTCTTGATACATCCCAGGATGCGGTTGGCCTTCTGGGCTGCATAAGTGCACTGCCAGCTCATGTTGAGCTTCTCATCTATCAACACCCCCAAATCCTTCTCTTCAGGGCTACTCTCAACCCACTCTGTGCCCAGTCTTTGTGCCTAGGATTGGCTCGACCCAGGTAAAGGACCTTGAGCATTTTGACTTGAAGCTCATGCAGTTTGCACGGGCCCATTTCTCAAGCCTATCAAGGTCCCTCTGGATGGCGTCTCTTCTCTCAAGTGAGTCCACGGCACCACACAGCTTGGTGTCGTTGGTAAACTTACTGAGGGTGCACTCAATGCTGTCATTCATGTTGCTGAGAAAGATCAACATCTTTCAACAACAGCACTGGACCCAAAACAGAGCCCTGAGGAACACTGCTTGTCACTGGCCTCCATGATGACATGGAGCCATTGACCACAACTCTTTGAGTGCGACCATCCAGACAGTTCTTTATCCACCGAGTGGTCCATCTGTCAAAGCCATGTCTCTCTATTTTAGAGACAAGGATGTCATGTGGGTCAGTGAATCAGATTACCTTTTATTTCTTCTGTCTGCCTCTGAACCCCTTCATTTCTGTTCTCAGCATCTTTTATTTGTCTTCTCTATCATGGAGCAGAATTGTCTGTTATCTCTAAGTCACCTGCATTCACTTACTGACCAGCACTGAAGCTCAGACCATAATCCCTGCTTTGGTATGTTGGTGAAGAAAGAAACTTTGGTACATACTTTTTTTTGGCTAATTCCCCCTTGCTTGTCCCCTTTCCTTGTGTCTTTCACTTTTGCCCAGGATATCTTTTCACCTGCAATCTCAGAGCATGTATTTGACACTCATCTTTACTACACACCTCCTATTTTCAGAAAAGAGTGGTGTCTTGTTTTGAAACATGGTTTAGGAACTACCCTTTACTGTTCCATTTTCATGTTCTCAACATATTTCCTAGTTCTGTAGGCAAGATGAGCCCATTGATGCACATCTCCAGTGAGTAGTTGGCTTTCACAGCAGCAGCCAGATTTGAAGGCAAGGAATGTAATGGCAAGACTGCCCAGTTCTATCCAGCAGACACTGACTTTGTTTCTAAACTTATGGCTATGATGCCAATAGCAACCATCTCTGCCCACCTGTTGAAGGAGGCATTGCACAGAGAAAAATAATGTCAGAAACCTTAGTCACTTACTGCAAAATGGCTCTTTGTCTGATGTATCAAAAAACATACTTGTCACTGGATGGCTCTGTTGCGTTAAATAGCTTTTCCACTCATGGGCATAATAACCTATAGATGACAGTTTGACAGTGAAAGGGTTACTGTACAGGTATATAAGCAATTAAATTGCTGAAACTAACAAAGCAAGTATTTAATAAATAGTATATTGCTTGCTTGTTGCAAGGCAGTGCTGTGACACACCCTCCCTGTACACTCCAGACTTATACCAGGACTTAATTTTTTTTTATGCAACTAAAGCCATCTGAGTGTCTAAATATGCCTGGTTGCTGCTGCGATGGAAGGGACGGGACAGCTTGATGCAAGCTAAATTCCAACTTTATTAGGCTGCAACAAACCTTTTTATACTCCAAAACAAACCCAGGCATGCGATCACACGCCTTTACAATTAAGTTGATTGGCTGTTAACTCCTGTTCACCCGTACTCATCTTTATCTTGATTGGTTTGCCTAAAACGCTGCCATTTACATAATTATGCCCCGAGGGCGTCATCCTTATGACTACTAAGTAAGTTGTTTTTCACACAAAGTTTACCTGTTTTAGCCCAAACCAGACAGTAATTTTCCACAGCTCAGGCACCACAGGACTCAAACACAAAGGCACGTGTTCCCACAGGTTGCTGTTCAGCATTTATTTTACCATTGATCCTTTCCTACACATGGTGTCTGTGCTCAGGAAGGGTTTCATTTTGAGGCACAGAATGAAAATCATCCCATTAGTTTTTAAAGTAAGTTTCTGGAAGTGTTATGTTTTTTAGCATCAGCATTTCAGAAATGGCAGCCTAAAGCTGCTGGGCTGTCACATTCAGGCTGGGACACCTCTGTGGGTCAGTTACAAAAATACAGAATACCCTTTGTTCACCCCTCTTTCATTTCTTTTGGAGTCAAGAGGGGTTTGTGGTGCTGAGAATTTCTTAAAAAAGATTCTGGTTTATTAAGAACATGCCATTATCCCTCAAACCCTGCAACTAAGGCACTTCAAAGCATAGTATCTGTGACTTCAGTGTTAAGATCTCAAGTCTTGTTTTGGCTTTTCTAGTTTGGGATCCTTTACATGTGGATTTCAGTTCTAGATCACAATATATGACTGTACAATAATCATAATATGTATGACTGACGTTTCTCAGGCCTCTTTTGCTTGCAGCAGAGGCTTGTACTGCTGCAGAAGTCAAGGAGAGACCATCTCAGAAACCTCAGTGGAATTAACTTAGATGCTTTGGCAAAGCACTGTGTTGTGTTAGTCCTTTAGCAAAACATTTGTCACATACCAAGTTACAGTAATGATGGGCAGCTGTATCAGACACATGTATTCAGGATATATCTGCATTCCCTGGATCCTTACCTATGATGGGACATGGCATAGGCCAAAAAGTTTTGCAGCTGGTGCATTTGCCATTCCTGTAATTTCTGTAGGAGTCACACGGGTATGCAGTGAGGTTGCAGCTCTGTTTCAGGGATGACATGAACAGGAAAACAGACCTCTGGTGGTCACATTTAAAATACTGCAATCCTTAATCATACATGGGGAAGAAATATTTCGTTAGCAATCCTCATGCTTCAGGAAAACAGTATTAATGCCCTACCAAAAACAGACACACCCATGGACGACAGTCACTGACTAGTCTGAACACAACAGGTTGAACTGGGGAGCACTGGGCTGTAGCAGAGCAGCAACTGGGTATTAGCTTCTCTCCCTTTGAGTGCAGTCAGCTCTCCCTATGTCTGCTTTCTTGCCTTCTTGCCTTTTTTGGTTTTAAAAACATATTTGTTCATATTGTTACTGTAGTTATAGAGGACCTAGCTATGGGTCCTATTCCATCCCAGGTGTTTTGCTCTTTTCTCTGAGCTTAGGTATGATAGCTGAATATAGTAATTTTTTTTGCACATGGCTTTGCCATTTTGGTTTAAAAAGCTCCTTAGAAATATGTAAATCATAAAATTTGTTGTTGCATGAGCAGCAAAATGAGTGAACCCTCATTTCCTAGGGATTTTTGTATCTGGCTAGTTTTCTCTGTGGATTCTCTTGGGTCTAATAAGGCTTGAATTCATATTACTGCTTTTCCTTCTGCAAGGTATCTTCTTCACCCAGCATTCAACAAGACTAGGGCTCTACCTGCCAGACTGCACTTGGTCACTGCGAAGAAAGACACGTTGGATTCAGTTTAACTGTCTACTCCATGTTCATCTTGAACCTGTTTTCTGAACAGATTCTCGACATTTCTAGTCCTTCAGGTTTTGTGTGTGTTCTAAATAATTGATAATAATAATAATAATAATAATTCCCACAGCTTTTCTAAACATAATCACAAAATGAAGGTACAAATCTCCCTGATTATTTTTTGCATGGAAAAGTAATCACATTTGCTTTTCTGACAGAGAGCAGATGAGTCATCCCTGACTCGTATGTCTACCAGGTGCACATCAGCTACACTTGTTACATCAGTGTGCCACACCAGTTCTGGGAAGAGATTGCTTTCATGGCTTTCCCAGCCATGTATTTTGGGTTTCCCTTTCATGTATTTTTCTAAACTGTGATGTTGTTTCTCTGGCCTTCTCCTCTTTTTCTGATAGGAAACATTTTGTCAGTGTTTGTGCAATGCAAGGCAGAATTAATTACCTGAAAATATTGTCAGTGGACAGCCAGGCTGGTCGGTCCCACCATTGGGGTAGAAGTCTATGTGACCTAATGCTTCTGTGTAACCTAGTCCTGACAAAAGAAAATATAGCAGGGGTGCAGAGAGGGAATATTCAATCACAGAAAGCAGAAGGAAACATAAGAAACTAACTGGAAAAAATGTCAGTTATTTAGGACTAGCATACCTGCCTCTGAAGGAATATCAATGTCATTCAGCTATTTAGGCAGCAGGCCCAATGGTTGTGACCCAGCTGTGTCATTTTTAGCAATGGTATAAAATACCTAAAATAAGTCTCTGTGTGTGGCAGTACAGAATTTGGATTTTTGTGTCACTGTCTGTGGGAAAGGAAAAGGGATGTAAAACACTGGGTATTGTTGTGCTGCTGAAGTCCAAGTTCTTGGAAGGTCTGGGAGAAGTTGAGAGGCATCAATGAGGTGGGAAAGGCTAGGGATAGGATGCTGGTGGATGCAAAGTGGAAGGTTTGTGTCATACTGCTGGCCTGGCTGGTGGCTTTCCTGGATGGTACTGTGCACCACCTGGGAAAGGAGAGAGCTGAGAGACATGCCAGATTTGCATCAGAGGAAGGTTCAGTCCATGGAAGATGGGACAAAGACTGGAAGCATCACACAAGGAGCTATGGGGATGGGGATAACTGATCTGCTGTGCAAGGCCCTGGGCTGTGAGTAGCTTTTGAGGCTGTGTGCCCCACAGTGTGGCGTCAGTGTGGAACTGCTCCAGCAGGTCTCTGCTGTGGTAGCAACAGGACACTCCTGCACCAGTCCATGCACTTCATGGGCCATGAGGCTATAATAGCTATAAACCAACACTATGTCTTGAAATGCAAATAAAACAGCAGCTCCTGAGCAAGGGCTGATGACAGCATAGGCATCAGGACCACAGAACCCTTCACAGCACAATTGAAGGAGAATGAGCAAAGGAACAAGGATCCTGCAGCTCCTCTGCCTACTAGAAGCCCTGCTATCCTGTGCTACCCCATCAGTCTCTAGGTTTCCTCTAATGGTAAAGAGGAGATATGTCACATACCATCTGTGTCTGAATGAATGACATCAACAAACTGTGCATCTGTAGGATCCAGCCTCTCACCAGGTGGCTTTCCTCTGTACAAGGGGCCTGCTGGGTCAAGGCCTGCAACGCAAACTCACGCACATGGCATCACTTCAGCAGTGTGCAGCTTGCTCTGCTCACGGAGAACAGCTATGCTCAAAACAAAAGGACTGGCAGGAGGAAGGGCTTACCTGTGATTCTTCCAAGTGTACCATCAAACATCTGTCCCACAAAGCCAGAGATGTGTGCTCCCAGACTCACCCCTATCATGTGCATGGAATCAAGTGATGCTCCATCAACCTAAGATTTAAAAGTACTCATGGTCATAGATTAATATGAGGAATATAAATGTATCTCCCTGCTTTTCCCATCTTCTCCCTTGGTTTGTTCCCTTCTGTATAAATAGTCCCACAGTACAACCAGCACTTATCTTTCAGGCCTGTATCTGAGAGAGCTCAGATGAGGTGAGCGATAAGAACAGTTAAGGCAATGGTTGTCTTTCCCTAGGGCAGTGACTACAGGTGTAGACAGGGCTGAGTATTCATGGGTCCTTATGAGTAGAACACCAATTGTCCATATATGGTTCCAGCAGGTTGTCATCAGACACAACAATCCTAATGATCCAGTGTCATCCCTGCCTGTGCCCGTACAACAGCTTGGAGGAGCTGTGAGCTGTAGCTGTTTCTTGTAAGGTGACTTAGAATGTGAAAATAGAGTTTTTTAGGTATGGGACAACAATCTGAAGAGTTTAGTATCCAGAAATGTAGAGGCTTAAACTGAAAACTGCAACAAAAATACCATTGTACAAAGTCCATGGCTAGCATTTGGCACTGCAGTAGAGCTGCACTTCCAAATTTTAACGTATTCCTTTTTAGGAGTTTCTTTTTCCAGGTATCCATTTAAACACTTCTCTTGTGCCATTTACATACTGAGTGTTAATGACTGTATCACAGGGTGAATTTTCAACTTACCAACACTTCATCAATAAGTCTCTTTAGAATCTCAGCAACTTTTTTGCAGTTTCTGGAAGCATTGCTGTAGATGAGAGTTGTTGCCCCCCGGTTCCAGTCCACAAGGATGACATTCATGTCTTCTACCGAGAGCAGGAGATGCACTAAGTCAGGGATCCAGACTGGGGCAGAGCCGGTCAGTCGGTATCCATGGATGATGAAAGTAGTTTTCTTGGTCACATCTAGATACTTGGAGGCTGTTGAATTCAGCTCTTCAGCACAGTTCAGGTTCTGTCTTGTGTAAAGCAGAAGCTTCACTTGCAGGTCTGTCCCTATCAAAGCATTGCCGAAGCCAAGAGCTGTGAATGCAGGACATGGCTGCCCAGGATCTGAAAAGAGCACACTGTAGTAATCCTGAGATCAGCACCAGTGTGTTTGCTTTGACCTTTTCTACCTGCCAGACCTGCACAGGCACAGAAACCTATGTTGTGAGCTGCCTGAGCCAGGGCTGCTCCTCTCCC